>QANZ01052970.1:86784-111643 GCA_003254925.1 Chamaecrista fasciculata | reverse complement strand
AGATAAAGAAGAGATAAAGGAATGATAAATGAGGAAAATAAAGGAGGTGGAGATAAAGATAAAACAAACACCATTTGTAACTGTAGCTCTAGTAGTAAAGGAGTACTGGGAGATAAAGGAGGATAAAGGCAATATAACAGAATATCCAAACGCACCCTTAAATTTGAACCTCACCGAATTTCACTTTTTTATTTAATTAATTATTAGTTAATAACACTAACTATAGGGGATCCAAAAATAATATTAAAGGAAACTTAGATACATTTTTAAGTTGAAAACATTAACTAGGGGACAAAATGTTTTATGTTAAGCTATGTTTGGGAGTTACCGAGGATAGAGTGAAATGGATAGTGATATAATGGAGCAGAATGAAATGAGTATGTTATTTGAAAGATTTAATAAGAAATAAAAAGATATATTTATAGATGAGTCTATTCCATCCTTTTGGCCTCTCAAATTGGAGTGTAAAAAAAAAAAAATGAGCTTTTGGGTGGATAAAGAGAGCTTGGAAGTCCTTACTTGTCAACATCCTCATTAAACATTCAAACACAAGTTTTATGTGTTTTTGTCCATTTCCTCCTTCGACAAGTGTGATTTAATGGTTTCCACTTGGTTATTTAATTATATAAGTGTGATCTAGTTGTTACTCATTTGGTCCCTTAGCCAAATGGTGGAGTCAAGTTTGAATCTCGCTTTGAGTATGGAAAGCATTATATGACTTTCGGTTCATAGTCTAAAGTGAATCGAAAATGATCCAAAATAGTTCAATCGATCAAGTCATCTTCTCTCTTATCTAATGGTACAATTTCATATCTTTTTAAAAAGTTGTCTCATAATGTATAACTTTCTGTAAAGGTATGAGATCAAATTTGCAACCTGATCAAAAAATATAAGACTAGAAGTGCAACAAAAAAAATACAGTTATTAAGGACCAAATTAAATCTTAAACCAAAAATATAGGACCAAAACTACACTTTAAATATAGGATCAAAATATAAGTTTCTTTCTTTCCCTCATTTCCAATGGTCCCGTCCCGCCAATAAAGTGGGAAAGAAAGAAAGAAAGAAAGTTGCAACAACACATTGACATAGCTACACATTGACATAGCTACACATTGCTCCCTCCTACTTGAGACCTCCCACTATCCCCCAAATCTCTTTCATCATGTTTCGCTTCTCCTTCAGTCTTCACTTGCGCCGTCGTCGCCACCGTATCCTCCGCCGCCGCCAGCTTCATTCCTCCTCCACTTCACAACCCCATCACCATTCGCTACCACTATCCCACCCCATTTACCTTATTTGGGGTTCTAACACCGCCGTCGGCAAAACCCTAGTCTCCGCCGGCATCGCCGCCTCTCACCTTCTCTCTTCTTCTTCCCCCACCCTCTTCCACTACCTTAAGCCTCTCCAAACCGGCTTCCCTCGAGATTCCGATTCTCGCTTCCTCTTCAATAAACTCAATCACCTCTTTCTCCGCTCTCCTAATCCCTCCTCCTTCTCCCTCTCCGCCTCCAATTTCGTCCTCAATGCTTCAATCCCTGCCGCGAATTCTCTAAATGGGTTTGGGGACAACAACGAGAAATGTAAATTGGGGATGTCTCAGTTGAATTGGCGTGAGGAGAAGAAGATGAAGCTAGAGAAGAATCAGTTTTCGGAGTTGGTTTGTAAGACATTGTATGCGTGGGAAGAACCGGTTTCGCCGCATTTGGCTGCAGAGAGGGAAAGTGGGCCTTTGAAGGATTCAGTGCTGCTAAAGACGTTACATGAGTGTTTTAGAGATATGGTGGAAAGTGGGATAGGCAAGGAGAGATCGGAAGTATTGTGTGTAGTTGAAACTGCCGGTGGTGTGGCTAGTCCTGGTCCTTCTGGCTCAGGGTCACTTCAGTGTGACTTGTACAGGTATGATGATCAACTATTATTAGAAAGATGGGGAATGTCCCTTTTGTATGTTTGGACGTTTGGTGTAGTATCTAGTTTCCTTGAGAATTAAAAGAAAAAAAGGAGGCAAAAGCACTATTTTATTGTCCTCAAACTTCACATCAAATTTCAATTTTGTCCTTAAAGTTTGTCTATTGTCAATTCATCCCCAAGAGTTCTATATTTTGGTTGATTTTATCCTTTGTCTTTACACTTCACTCTATGAAGCACGAACATTTCATTTTGAAGGAGTGTCATGACACCATAAGACACATATCCATAAATTTCAAAATATAAAATTTTTTTTTTGTGACTTTGACATGACAAATAATAGAAACAATGACATATATAACATATGTCATGAATAGATATTGTATTTTTGTGTCTGTCCGGTCAGTGTCTCTGCTTCATAGTCCTTTCTTTATCTAATGAATTAAAAGCAATTAAGTCATGGTTTAATATGAGTAAGGATTTAATTGTTTTAAAACAATTTTACATTATGTGTCATACATAATCATACATAACGTTAAGTTTGCTGTTAATTCATTGGATGAAGTTAGTATAAACCATAAAATGGACCATGATGTGTAACTTTGTAGGACAAAATTGACAGTAAACATACTTTGGGGACGAAATTGAAAAATAATATAAAGTTTGGGGATTGAATATGTGCTTTTTCCAATAAAAGAAAAGAAAAGAAAGTAAGATGGGGGATGTGGGGATGGTTAAACTTGTGAACTTTTTTAAATTGCAACTTTGTTTGTAGTTTTTCTAAGACTGGAGTTGCAGAATGTTAATAAACGTTTGGTATTCAATACTATTGGGAATCTTCATAATTCACTGGGTTGATTATGAAGTTCTTCCCCTTCATTCGTATATAACAAAGACAATCATACAAATGTGGATCGTTTTACATTAGGTGACTACTCTGGACTTATTGTTTGCATCATTAAATTATGATTAGCATTGTTTCTAAAAACGAAAAGATATCATAAGAAGTTTGAAACAAACTAAAAAAATTAAATATCACAATTTTTTTTAAGTAATTCATACCATCCATGCTTGCTTTCTTCCTGGATTTTGCTGTTGGGTGTCGAGAATTAGCATGCTGTGGCGAAATGTGACCAATTGACTTATTGTTAATTTGGTCACCAGCTTTCTTGCGTGCATCATGCATGAACTGAATTTTCATCTAGTTTCAGTCCACTTCTAATTCTGTTCTGCCATCGTTGAAGTAGTAAGCCCATTTATTGAGATGGGAGTCACTTGAATTTGTCAACACTCTGTTGACTGTGAATTGTCTTATGGTGTAATTTGGTCATCATGGGAATAGCAATCTATTTGTGGACTACTTCTTGGATAATAGTTAATGGTATGAAAAAATAATCATTTTCATGGTGTTTGATTTGATTAATGCTTTTGTTATCTGATTTCTAAGTTATAAAAGAAATGGGATATTTCCTCCTTTCCCTCTCCAAAATATTGAACTGTCCAATCATTTAGTTATTGCCCCTACTTTCCTTTTTCTGGCAAGTTGTTCATGTACCCTTACGAGTTTGCTTTATTAAGAAGTTTCTTTGTCACCTGCAGGAGCAACTCTAGTTTAGTTGCTACCCAAACCAAGAAATCATGCATTTGAAGTTATATCATTGTAAAGAAAGTCTGCCTTTGACACCTTTCACCTTAGCGATTCATACCTTTAAGTATTTTTTGATATTTTAGAGGATTCGTAAATGTCAATAAAAGTACTGAATGTGGTCCTTTCATGATCCATAAGAACTGAGCCATTCAACTGGAGATTTTTATTTCTGGTAATTTTGCAATTTTGATGTAGTTAGGTTGCCTGTATATTTAGGTTTGAACAGGTTTTATTTCCTTCCCAAATACTCCAGTTAGTGTTGTGATAGATTAATGGTTGAATACTACTATTGTGCAACACATTCTACCCTAACAAGGATCATATTGAGTGGAAAAAGAAGGTCGATGAATGCAAAGGCAGTATACATATTTAATGTGCTATCATACAATAACGAATCAGTTGTGTACTTATGTATGTCCCTTGGATATCCTTGTATCCAGGACTATATCTGTTTCTAATTTTCTATAATCAAGTCCTTACACCACATTCTGTCAGGCCATTACGTATTCCTTCTATTCTTGTCGGAGATGGGCGGCTAGGAGGTATTTCTGGAACAATCTCAGCTTATGAAAGCTTAACGCTTCGAGGTTATGATGTCGTCGCCATTGTACTTGAAGATCATGGACTTCAAAATGAGGTTTCACTAATGTCTTATGTGAGAAAAAAGTAAGCTTGATTACACCAATAACTATATATTCTTTCCTCTGGTGACATAAGGCATAGTGAATTCTCCATAATCTTGAAGGTCAACATACATCACTTTTATCTTAGTGCCATTCTCTCTTTTTGTCTCTAATATACATACTTAACACCCACAGATTCTTTCATTCATATTTGCATTTAGTTTTCAATTCTCTTTTCATTGTATTCATTTCCACACTATTTTTCTGTATGACTTCACTATGTATTTATATCTACTAGTATTGTCTTCTCTATACAGAGTTCCGGTGCTCTTGCTACCTCCTATTCCAAAAGATATGTCAGATGACCTTATGGAATGGTTTGAAAGTTCTCATTATTCATTTAATACTCTGAAGGAAATAATGATTTCTGCTTATTGTGAGAGAATTAAAAAGTTGCATTCCATGCCAAGAAAGGCTGCAAATATCTTCTGGTGGCCTTTCACTCAACATAAACTTATACCAGAGGGAGGCATAACAGTAATTGATTCGCGCTGTGGTGAGAACTTTGCAGTCTTCAAGGTTTGTTTCTAGTGAAATCCATTTTAATATCTTCTCTTCCTCATTGATGATGTTTGTGTTCTTTTTCTATTTTCAAAGTTTCACAATACAAATCTTACTTGGTAGATTGCGCCAGGTGGAGCATACTACTGCATTTAGTACTTTCGTTTAATCCAGGAGTGTTCTATTAAATTTCCTCATGTTATTTTGGTTGCTAGTAAATTTATGCCAATTCATGTAATACCTATATCATTTTCCTGTTCAGAGCCAGAATACGGAAGTCATAACACCGCTATTTGATGCATGTGCTAGTTGGTGGACCCAGGGACCTGATGCTACATTGCAGGTCATCCTCACGTGTTCTTTTAAACATTTAATTCTGTTATTTCGAAGTTGTAATCATCATATGGGCTCTTTAATTAATTGGTATTCTTAATTATGGTTCATTAACAGCCATAAACGAGAGATATTTCCTGACATGTAAATTCTTTATTAATCAATTTTATTATTTTGACTATATTAAAATGGATATTAGCATACGATTTTGAATGAGACCTCTTTTTCCCAAATCCACGGAGGAATTATTCATGTTATCATGTATTTATGGAAGTTTCGAATTTTACTTTATTGGACAGTTTCAGTGTTCTTGGACACACAGCAAATATTTTTTTCTTTATATTTATAATGAATGTAGGCCCAGTGATATAGACCTGCAAGTTGCATGCCCATTAGTTATTGTGTCTGAAGTTTTCTAAATGTGATCCTTCCATTTAGGTGATTTCAGACTGAGCTTGCACGGGATATGGGATATACTGCTGCTAGATTTGGACATGTAATGTTTCCTGAGAATGTTTATGAACCAGCCCTAAATTGTGCTGAGCTTTTGCTTGAAGGTGCTGGGAAAGGTAAGTGGTTTTTTTTTTTCAATCTTTCATTTATTCTTATTATTTTTAGGAACAATAAATTTCCAAATATTAACTTGTAAGTTGTCCTTATTGTATATATTTCTTGATGTCAAGGCTATCGTGATTAATGTTTACTCAAGCTGTTAATATATTCTTCAGCTTTGTATTAGCACCAATCGATGATGTCGCCAGTTTATTATCTGCTGAATGGGAATATTTTATGAAAAACATGGAGTTCTTCAGTTAGTTTCTGACTCCTATTTATGTTTTTCTAACGAAACAGCATATTGAGATAATGTTGATTTTTGTGCAGGTTGGGCTTCTCGAGCATACTTTTCAGACAATGGATCAACAGCAATTGAAATTGCTCTCAAGATGGCATTTCGTAAATTTTCTGTTGATCATGGACTCATTCAGGGTTTTCATGAGGATAGCAGAACTGAAAGATCCATTGAGCTTCTGGTAGGCTCATTTTACATTTTAATCGCTCAGTTATAGTTTTTGTCTAATTGTATATTTTTGACCATTGAGGTCATTATTCAATAGTAGGAAGGACGTATGATGCTGATGAAGTGAAAGAAAGATTTTTTTTACTAGTATTGTGTTTGTTTACACGTACTTCATCTTAGTTAAACTTGAAAGGGGAACATAGGCTCTTGAAAACAATAGTGAGGCTTCAGTTCATAGAGGATGGAGCTAAGAAATTAATATATCTGGCAATTTGAATATATATGATTGGATTTTGTGCAATAAAAATGTATGAAAGGGACTAATCTGGAATCTGTGGGAAAATATGGCTTATAAAAATGGTAATATTAAATGCATATTCGAAGCTATTACAGTTGGAAAAGCTGTTCCCTTTTTTGGCCTCACTTAATGTCTCAAGCTTTTAGTTGGAGTAGTTTACCTGCATGGTAATGAGAACTCTTTGGCCAATTTTGATTCATTTACCCAGTTTTCATTATTAAATTCCAATTCTCCAATGTTAGATATGAACTTAGTTCAATTTCGATCTGACCATGTTTTTGATTTTGAACACTTTCAAAATATAAATTCATTCTTTGGCCTTCTTCTACCAGGTTAAGCTTTCAGGTTGAGTAGTTATTTGACAAAAGAATTCCTACTAATGAGAACTCTTTGACCGATTTTGGCTTACTTTATTAAATAGATGGATTTAGCTGAAAGTTATTTAGCTCTTTGTTTTTAATGCCTTGAATCTCTCCTGTTGGTAAAATGGGGTTCCCCCACCATGGACAGGTGGCGGTAGTCTTCCAGACATTTTGATGATTGTGCTGTATGTCTTTTCTAGTTTAGATTATGGTCTAGTGTGATAAAAGCACAATTAATTATAGTAGGTGTTTGTGAGTTTGTTCACCATAGTTCTACATCTGGAATGTATGAGGTTATCTGGGTGTAACACTGGGACTTCTTTTAATCCTATGAAGCAGACACCTAACCATCATCAGTTTTAATTATTTCAGGTCCTTGCACTTAATAGTTCTTATCATGGTGATACATTGGGTGCTATGGAAGCACAAGCACCATCTTCTTATACAGGATTCCTGCAGCAACCCTGGTATATACATTGTCTCATTCATATGCATTAAGTTTTTGTGTCCATTATGTGCCTGGACTTCTTGAACTTGCTCATGCCATTTTGCATTGTGATGCTCAAAGTGATATCTGTATAGATTGGTTATTAAGCGCTCAGGGCATGTTTTGGTTTGAGAAACACTAATATTCATGGAATCCTTTTAAAGTTTCATTCCAAATTCCACAGGTACACTGGAAGAGGTCTTTTTCTGGACCCTCCTACTGTGTTTATATGCAATAGGACATGGACTCTTTCCTTACCTGAAGGGTTTCATTGTGAAAGTCTAAAACATGAAAACACCAGTTAAGTTTGAATTTCGTACCTTATATATATATATATTCCTTTCTTTGTTAATGTTTAGAATGTCACTGTGCTCTATTTGTGGACAAATTTTCAGCCTTTGCTTCACGAGATGAAATATTTAGCAAGAGCCGGGACAAGTCTGAACTTGCTGATATTTATTCATCTTACATATCAGAAATGTTCTCTAGAAATAGGGGACCAAGTATTGGAGCATTGATTATGGAACCAGGCAAGATAATTGATTATGTTACTTCTTTCACTGATATCATTGCATTATTTTTGTTTTCCATTGCATGATGAAATAAAAAGGAATTACCTGTTCATTCAATGCCTAATCATGAAAATTATCTTTCTGATTATTTTATCTTAAAATTTGTTTTGGGAGGCTTCAAAATGTTCTTACGTAATTGCATTAATTGACTGTAAATAACTGTTTCAGTTTCATGCAGGTTCTGCCTCATTTGATTTATACTTCTAATAAAGGGCTATCTGACTCTTCTGTCATCCTCTTGTGAATGTTTCTGATTGGATGGAACTAAACCTAGATTTTCCTTCTTTTGGATTTTGTTTTCTCTTTCCTGGAGGTTGGTTGATCATCTAATTTTGGGCCTGAACTCTTCATAGTTATACAAGCTGCTGGAGGAATGCACATGGTTGATCCACTTTTTCAGCGTGTACTTGTTACTGAGTGCCGAAAAAGAAAAGTCCCAGTTATCTTTGACGAGGTTTTTACTGGTTTCTGGCGTTTGGGAGTAGAGGTGATTACCCTTAAGTCCCATTTCTTTTTTAAAAAAAGAAGTTTTTGTTTTTTTGGCTCTCTTAGAAACTGCATCTCATTCTTGTTTAACTAACTGGCAGTTTTTTTTCTTTGCAGACTACTGTGGAGCTAATTCATTGCATTCCAGATATTGCTTGCTTTGGGAAGCTGATGACAGGCGGCATTATACCTTTGTCGGCCACCTTGGCAACAAATGCTGTGTTTGATTCATTTATTGGAGATTCAAAGGTATTGCAATTTCTTTCTGGAATCTGGACTGTTGTTTGAGGCTGACTAAATGGGTTGCTTATTAATAGTAATATTCTTAACTATTAATTAATTCATTTTTCTCCTTTGATTTCCATCTAAATCATAGGATGAACACTTTTAGCTGATTTCCACACTTGATTTCTCCTAACCTATTTAAACTACTAAGGAGAAAATGGGCTTAAGCTTGTATCTCAATTCCTGATATTTGTGATATCATTTTTGTTGCTCTTATCCATAATTGTATATTAAGCATGAAAATCACGTTGCTATGGTTTTGCTGGAATTATGCTTCCGCACTCCAGATTGTAGTGATTGATGTTGGCTATTATCAAGAGGAAGTATTTTTTTTTTCCTATAATAGAATTATCATGTGAATGAAAACAGAATAATAGGGTCTGCTTGAATCCGTTCTTCATTTTGTTTTTGATTTTTTCTAAAAAGAAAATCAAAGCTCTTATTTGATAGCTTAATTTTTTTGAACAGTTTATGGAAAAGCAAAAAGTAAAAAAGTTGTTTTTAAAGTTTACAAAACAAAAACAAGTCAAATGTGTTCTGTACTCTGAAAAATAAACAAAAATATGAAAAATTTAATTTTCATAATAACATTATTATAATATAATACAAACTAATTCAATTTTTTTTAAAATAATCTTTTGAAATAATTTTTTTTTCCATATTTTTACTGTCAAAACAGTTTGTAAAATACATTTCATCAAACAAATTTTCTTTTCTTTTTATCTTTCAAAAAACAACTTTAAAATCAAGTTTATAAATTGTTTTTAAATACACAAAAATAATTACAGAATCAAACAGGCCAACAATTTCTTATCTGATTTTGGAGTGATGACCATGAGTATTTCTTTTTTATTATTCAGTTCTCCAATTTCTTTTACGTCTGGAAAGAATAAATTAATGGTTTTCTTTTTCTTTTTCTTTTGTAAATCACATCTTTTGAAGTGTTCTAATTCTATTAAAAGTGTTCATTTGCCATTTGGTTCTGCTTGTATTTTGTCTGTATGCCAAGCCTGAACAGTCCTTTTATGGTATATTAAGTGATGCGTCCTCTTTTTTCTTTCTGATTAGCTGATGGCTCTTTTACATGGGCATTCTTACTCTGCACATGCTATGGGGTGCATGGCTGGAGCTAAATCAATTACTTGGTTCAAAGACCCTAATTCAAACCCTAATATCACTTCTGATGGAAGGTTCCTTAGAGAGGTATGATTACGATTGTTTGTTATGTCTTCTTACATTTTGTCATCAGCTTATCGCTCATTAATTTTTTATTCTTGCTCCACATTTTGTTATTAAATTTGTTTAGGCATGTGAAATTTGCTTTTGGCAGTATGAAATTGATAATTAATATTTTGGATGTTCTGTGATGGGATTCAATTAAGAATTGGTTTTTTTAGTGAGAGTGATTGGCATACAGAATTGGTTATTTTCAGATTATGAATGGAATTACCATTTCTATTCCATTGTTTGGTTCTCTCTAGTCTCTAGAGTGAAATAAATTTTTTTTATCCCATGCCTTTCTGTTTGTGTTCATACGTGGAATTGACATGGAAATATGGAATATTGCAAAATACAAAATCATTACTAATGAACATAAATAAAGGAACAAACTACAACTTCAACTCATTCTTGGTCCCCGGGAATCACCATTTCCACGCCTATTAAAGAAGAACTGCTGATTTTTCTTTTCTTATGGAGACTGACAAATATTGTCTGGAAATAATGTGTTATTGATCTCATGTATGTGAAGGTATTTATACAAGTGAGTAATGAATCTATTCTAGGAAGGAAAACAAAAAGGAGTAATTACAGGAGAGATTATAGCTAATTACTAATCACAATCCCTAATATTAATCCTAGAATAATTACAGATATTAATCAGATATTCTATCAATCTAACACTCCCCCTCAAGCTGATGAATGGATATCTTCCATGCCAAGCTTGCTGATTAGACTCTGAAAGGTGATAGTACACAAGCCTTTGGTAAGCACATCTGCAAGTTGGTCACTAGAAGGAACGTAAGGAGTGCATATGAGACCGCTATCCAACTTTTCTTTAATGAAATGTCGATCAATCTCCACATGTTTAGTGCGATCATGTTGAACTGGGTTATGAGCAATACTGATCGCTGACTTGTTGTCACAATAAAGCTTCATGGGGCCTTCCCAGGTAATGCCCAAGTCATCAAGGATAATCTTGAGCCACAGAAGTTCACACACACCAAGTGCCATTGCTCTAAACTCTGCTTCCGCACTTGATCTTGCAACCACATTCTGTTTTTTACTTCTCCAAGTTACAAGATTCCCTCCCAAGAATGTACAATACCCGGTAGTTGACCGTCTATCAATGAGTGATCCAGCATAGTCTGCATCTGTATAGGCTTCCAAAGTCAAGCTCTCCCCTTTCTTAAAGAGAATGCCTTTCCCTGGTGTACCCTTCAAGTATTGAAGAATTCGATCAACTGCCTTTAAATGGGATTCTCTCGGATTATGCATAAACTGACTGACAATACTCACAGCATAAGCTATATCCGGTCTAGTATGTGCTAGATAAATGAGTTTTCCCACAAGCCTCTGATAGGAACCTTTATCAACCAACCCTTCTTCAGGTGCATCATATAGGCGGTGATTGGGCTCCATTGGAGTGGAGGCTGGTTTACAACCCAATTTACCCGCCTCTGTCAACAGGTCAACAACATATTTCTGTTGGGAAATGAAAATCCCACTCTTTGAGTGAGCCACCTCAATACCCAGAAAGTATTTGAGTCTCCCAAGCTCCTTAACCTCAAATTCTTTTACCAATTGTTCTTTCAACAAGGCAATACTGTCAATGTCATCCCCAGTGATCACAATATCATCAACATACACTAAGAGAATAGTCACTCCCCCTGAAGAGGATCGGCGTATAAATAAAGTGTGGTCACCCTGACTCTGCTTATACCCCATACTCAACATAGCTTTAGAAAACCTCCCAAACCATGCTCTAGGCGATTGCTTGAGCCCGTACAAGGCCTTTTTGAGACGGCAAACTGTTCCTGGCTTAGAACTTGGGTTAAAGCCTGGAGGAATCTCCATGTAAATCTCCTCTTCCAAGTCTCCATGTAAGAATGCATTCTTGACATCGAACTGGTGCAACTGCCACCCAAAATTAGCGGCAAGGGATAACAGTACTCTGACAGTATTCATCTTAGCGACTGGGGCAAATGTCTCCATGTAATCTACACCATATGTCTGGGTGTAGCCCTTGGCAACGAGCCGAGCTTTGTATCTTTCCAGAGTACCATCAGAATTGTACTTCGTGGTGAAGACCCACCTACAACCAACTGGTTTTTTACCTCTTGGTAAAAGAACAAGGTCCCACGTCTGGTTTTTCTCAAGAGCATCCATCTCAGCCTTCATAGCCTGCACCCAATTGTCATCCTGCAATGCTTCGGATAAAGTAGTGGGAATAGGAATGCTATGAAGGTTAGTCAAGAAAGCTTTGTGTGTGGTGGACAGATTGGCAAAGTTAAGAAATGAAGATATGGGATGTTTAGTGCAAGTCCTTGTTTTTTTCCTTAAAGCAATAGGAAGATGAGAATCATCAGAATCATCTAATGGAGAAGAAGAAGGATGAGTTACCTCAACATTTTGGGGCTCCGAAGACGATGATTGGACAAGCTCACTTGGAGGAGGTGGCACTTTTCGCCGAGAATAAAACTTGAATGGACGAGTAGAATCCAAAGTTTGGTTGGGTTGCAAGTTGTCAGGTATGATTTGAGGAGAATCAGTTTCAGGGACACTGAGTGGAAGATCATGGTCAGGGACACTGAGTGAAGGATCTTGTGTGGGGATGATTTGAGGACACAAAACGGGTAGCTCAGGAAAGGGGTTATATTCAAAGATGGCTTGGTTCTTTTGGGAAGAATCTGGAGTAAAATAAGGAGTAAGTTCAGCAAAGGTGACATCAGCAGACACATAATATTTCCGGGTGGGAGGATGATAACACTTGTAACCTTTCTGAGTGGTTGAGTAACCAAGAAAGACACACTTGAGAGCCCGAGGGTCAAGTTTACTTCTTTGTGGGAGGTGAACATGAACAAAGGCAACACACCCAAAAACTCTAGCTACCAGATTATTTGAGGCATTGAAGTTTGGAAAAGATTCAGTGAGAACTTGCATAGGACTCTTATGACCAAGGACTTTGGTTGGAAGTCTATTAATCAAATGAGTTGTTATTAGAACGGCTTCCCCCCAATATTTTTGTGGAACATGGTTTTGTAACAAAATAGCTCGTGTGCTTGAAAGAAGATGACTATTTTTCCGTTCAGCAATCCCATTTTGTTGTGGTGTATAGACACAAGATGATTCATGAATTATACCATGTTTTTGAAAAAAGGATGAAAGAGATTGATTGAAAAAATCTTTCGCGTTATCAGAACGAAATCTTTGTATCTTTACCCCAAACTGGGTTTGAACCATATTATAGAAAACAGGAAATATAGAACTAACATCAGATTTTTGTTTGAGTAAATAGGTCCAAGTCACACGAGTAAAGTCATCAATAAAAGTCACAAACCAACGTGCTCCAGAAATATTAGAAACAGTAGATGGTCCCCATATATCACTATGAATCAAAGTAAAAGGAACAAAAGTTCTACTATTACTAATAGGAAAAGAAACACGTTTATGTTTAGCAAGTTCACAAACTTCACAATGAAAATCCTCAATAACTAATCCTCCAAACAAATCCGGAAACATAACTTTTAATGTATGAAAAGATGGGTGTCCAAGACGGAGATGGTAAAGCCAAATTTTTTCCTTATTGCTTTTAAGGGAAAGACTATGAAATGAACGGGACGACAAACTCTGAACTCTACGGTCCTTATTACAAGTTTCAAGATAATATAAACCATCTTGCTCCTTAGCATGTCCAATCATCCTCTTCGTTCCCTGTTCCTGAAACACACAATGGGTAGGGTGAAAAATTGCACTACACTTAGAGTCAGCTGTAAGCTTATGAACAGAGATAAGGCTAGAACAAAGCTTTGGAACATGAAGAACACCTTTAAGAGTGATATGATCATTTAAGAAAACATTTCCTAGTCCAGCTACAGTAGTATCTGACCCATCAGCTAAGGTAATTTTTCGAGTGCTAGGACATGGGATATAAGAAATGAATTTATGAGGGGAGTTGGTCATATGATCAGAAGTCCCTGAATCAATGATCCAGGAATCACAGGGAACTTTATCCGAAACATTAAAAACAGAAGGAAAATAGGGAGAAGGTTGAGAAGGTTGGGAGGATATACCTGAGAACACCATAGGGCAATTACCTATATTAGGAGATGGTGCTAGAGTGTCCAACAAACTCCTCAATTTTTCTAATTCCTCACTGGTCAAGTTGACTCCAGCAGTGTCGCGGGTAGCAAATGAAGACGACATAGTCTAAGCTCCCAAATTGATGCACTACCAAAGAAACAATATCAAATGCTCAACCTAGAGAAGAGCCAAACAAAGGAGCACCCTCAAGTAACCGAAACCACCACAAGCGGCTGAAATCTTTGGGTGATGGTCGGAAATACGCCGGAAAGTAGACCGGAAGTGACGGCAGCGAAAAACGGCTACGCACGCTCTCTCACGCGCCGACGCGTGGGCGACGAGCTGATCTGCTGTGGTGGCGCATGGCGGCGAATCTGGGTTGCCGGTCACCGGTGTATGCCGATCGGACTATTCCGAGCAAAGCCCAAGGGTGTTTTGGGCGAAAGTAGGTCAGAAAAATGGGCGGGCTTAGTGACTGGGGTGAAGTCACTGCCACTGAAAAAAAATATATCTGACCTAGAAGGTAAAAAGAACACAGCAGCAGAAATAGAGCTCTATGGCTCTGATACCATGACCAATATTGTCTGGAAATAATGTGTTATTGATCTCATGTATGTGAAGGTATTTATACAAGTGAGTAATGAATCTATTCTAGGAAGGAAAACAAAAAGGAGTAATTACAGGAGAGATTATAGCTAATTACTAATCACAATCCCTAATATTAATCCTAGAATAATTATAGATATTAATCAGATATTCTATCAATCTAACATGCTTGGAATTTAATAGTCAACTCCATGTTTCTTGCTTTATCAAAGATATGAAACTGTTTTCCTGTGATTGGTGAGTAGAAGAGGTATGTAATTGTCTTTCTTGCCCTACATATATGTATTAGCTTTTAACTGTCTTTTGTAATCGGGTCTAACAAAAGTAGGTTCAGACTAAATGTATAGGATGGTTCAGAACTTTTTATGTTATATTCTAATTTGCTGCTTCTATAAAGTTCAATTATTGCGTTCACCTTTTAGTCATGTTAATTGATGTCTTATTTGTTGCCATTCATTTACAGTTATGGGATGTTAAACTGGTTGATCAAATTTCGTCACACCCTGCAGTTCAAAGAGTAATTGCATTAGGAACTCTCTTTGCCTTAGAACTTAAAGCTGAAGGCCATAATGCCGGGTATTGTTTCACTAACTTACTAACATAATTTGTATATTTTAACTTTTAAGCATTTGCATTCTAGGATTTCCATGTGAATCAACTTAATCAACAATTGATATCATAGTGTCACTGCTAGCTTGTTGTATTGTTTCTATTTGAGGAATGGTTGCAACTTGCAAGTCATACCCAATATTTAGTAACTATAAGTGCATCTACTCTTTTTTGCTTGAAGGCAATCTCTAGTGTTGTCGTTTTGGTGATTGTGATGTTGTATTTTTGTTAATAAAGGTAATCAACCCTTGATGTTTTGAACACAAACATTATGTTCATAGTTATAACCGATGTTCGTGCATACTGATTTACCCACTGATGTTTGTTCAATAACTTTTCTTATGGATTATTAATTAGGCAAATCTGACCCATTTCGTCTGCTCTCTTTCCTACTTGATGAAATTACTTGAGCAATATGTGACAGCTTAATTACTATTAGTCCACTTGAAGGACATGGAAGGAAAGTTGAAACTTCTATGGCAAGTTGCAACCAAAACTATCAATAGCTATACTAAGAATTAGAATGATTGTAGTTTTAACCTCCCAAATAATTATTAAACTTCTCATTAATCTAGATCACATTTGAACCTCTCCCCAATAACTATCATTGTGTTTGTTATCCAAATGAAGAAAAGAAACACAGAAAACAACAACAACAACAACAAAGTCTTTTCCCACTAGGTAAGGTCGGCTATATGGATCAACGGACACCAACGTGTTCAAAAGAAACACAAAAACATGTCAAAATTATTATGTGGTTCATCTTATCCTTCATTTATGAGATTCTCCTCTAACTATCAAGTTTTTGGTTGCACAGGTATGGATCACTTTATGCAAGATCCCTTCTTCAAAGTCTTAGGGATGATGGTGTTTACATGAGGCCTCTTGGTAATGTAATATACCTAATGTGTGGACCCTGCACGTCTCCTCAAACTTGCAATCACTTACTGGTCAAGCTTCATCAGAGACTTGAAGAATTTAATCGAAATAATATATGAAATTCTTGAGACATTAAGTAGATTTTCTAGTGTAATCACTTTTGGATATTGATTTTAGCTTAGGAACTTCTGAGTTGAGTTATGATTGATTACGGTTGCATGCAATTGTGAGACTCTTTGTGTATTAGTAAGGATTCANATATTTTGGAGTAACTGTTAGATTTAGATATTTATTCATAATTAATGTTTAAATCTACAGGATCCAGTTTAGGAACTTCCTGAGACATTAAGTAGATTTTAGCTTAGGAAGATATTTTGGAGTAACTGTTAGATTTAGATATTTATCCAATGCAATCTATCATCAACATACACTAAGACATTGAGTTATGATTTTATTATAAATTGCATTGGATAGTTCACATATACAAATATCTTCCCAATTTATAATAGAGACAAAACCCAAAATACAATTGTAATAATTTTTATTCTTAAAAAAATAAAGGTCAAAGTGCACTTTTTGTCCTATAACTTTGACAAAGGTTTCAATTTGGTCCCATAACTTTTTTTGTTGCAATTTTGGTCCCATAACTTTGGCAAAGGTCTCAATTTGGTCCCATAACTTTTTTTGTTACAATTTTGGTCCCATAACTTCTAAAAACGTCTCACCGTTGGCCCCAAGTTGATTTCCATTCGTCCTATAACTTCACCCATATTTGGTCCCATAACTCAGTATGTCAGGTCATCTTTAACAACAGATAATTGATGGAAATCAGTATTGAGACCAACAATAAGACGTTTTCAAAAGTTATGGAACCAAAATCGTAACAAAAAAAGTTATGGGACCAAATTGAGACCTTTGCCAAAGTTATGGGACCAAAATTGCAACAAAAAAAGTTATGGGACCAAATTGAAACCTTTGCCAAAGTTATGGGACCAAAAGTGCACTTTAGCCAAAAATAAATGATAAAGAAATACGGTACTAAAGTATCCAGTATCCACCAATTGGATTCATGGTATATATATTTATAAAAGTGAGGAAAAGTGATAGATGACGTCATCTCTCTCTCATCAAGTGACGTCATCATGCACTCTTACATGGCTTATCTCGAAACGTCGCAAGTGTCGACGATCAGGCAACGTACGGCCAGGATTGCTCCATTCATTTCACTCTCGGACGACTCTAAAATCAGCCACTGAAACATTGTACTGGACCTCAATCCACATGTAATATTCTCATGCTTCGCGGACCACGGAAGCTAACATAATCCAGCAAGATCATCCAAACAAATTGATTACATTTCATGATTTGAGAAAACTTGCTCCCTTAAACTAACCAGTCCATGAAACATTTCAATTATCAATTATTTGGTTATTGGTGACGATTTGGTCTCTGAATTTAAATTAATTTTATATTTTTTAATCCTTAAATTTGTACTAAATTAATATTATTTAATCTTTAAATTTAAATGATAAGGTAGAGCCTAGTCTGCCTTGGACGCAGTAAGCATCAGACCCCTCAAGGTCAATTGAGCGACCACTCTATACTCGACTGAGTTACTAGAGGTTGTTGTCACGGTGGTTAAAGCAACGCTAGTCTCTCTCCACTAACGGTATAGGTGGGGACTATATATACCCCATGATCCCCGCCCCCCAACCTCTATAGATAGGACTCCAGGTAACACCTAAACACATCTTACATATCATATATACCCTTACTCTGTTAATTTACTAACTTAGACATCGAAGGCTCTTTTGAGGATCAAACCCTCCAACGAAGCTTGTGGAGATCGGTGGATGTTGGCGAATGGAGGAACAATATCAAATTAATTTTATATTTTTTTATCTTTAAATTTGTCTTAAATTAATACTATTTGATCCCTAAATTGGAATTAATTTTATATTATTTGGTCCTTATATTAGTAAAAATTTATAATATTTTGTCTTTGTATTGGATTTATACTTTTTCGTTTTTGAATTTTGACCTAAAGACCAAATTATTGACAAATGCAATAATTTAGGAACTAAGTAATATATTTTAATTATCAATTAATTGATTAGACAAATCAGTGTAAATTTATGCACCAAATAATAAATTTTGAGTAAAATACCAAATTGGTCCCTGGATTATTGGCTCACTGACAGATTGGTCCCCGAATTTAGGAAATTGACAAATAGGTCCCCGAATTTTTCTAACAAGTCAAATAGGTCCCCAAATTTTTCTAACGTTAGTCAAATAGGTCCCCGAATAACATGCACAGAAGGACCTATTTGATAAATGTTAGAAAAATTCGGGGACCTATTTGACTCGTTAGAAAAAATTCGGGAACCTATTTGTCAATTTCCTAAATTCGGGGACCAATCTTTCAGCGAGTCAATAATACAGGGACCAATTTAGTAGTTTACTCAATAAATTTTCTCTCATGATTTCGTCCTTATTGGACTTGAAAACATCATCCACTACGGTGGTCCTTACAGTACTGGATAGCTCCACGTTTCAGCTCAAAGTCGCCAGATTAGACCACAGTAATGCGAATATCGGATTCACAAATATTTGCTTCTTAACTTTGTCATTCCCATTATATCCATTTTCTCGCTCTCCTTTTCTCTCTCTCTCTCGCTCTAATCGGACACTCCTAAGTCCTAAATTCTCTCTCTCTCTCTCTCTCTCACAGGTACTGTCACTTTGATTTCCCGCTTCTATTCGACCTTTCTCTCTCTATCTCTTCTGGAATTCTTGCAGTTATATTCAATTTTGGGGTTTTCTCAGTAAGTTCGACTGTTTTCGTTACTTTTTCTCGTCCAAATCTGCGGCCACAACTTGTCTATTTGGTTTTTCCATTTCGCTGTTTGCGATTGTTTGAGATCTATTATGAGTAGTAATTTTTATTTTATTTTATTTTATTTTGTTTTGTTTTTCTTGGGCTGTAGATTCTAGGGTTTGTTTGTGTAGTTGAAAAATGATGATGATGATTGTGGTTTAGGGTGGTTGCAGATCTGTTAATCTATCGTATTGGAAGTGAGAGTAAATGCCGAGGGACGCAATTAGTATGGGGAAAAGGGCGCTTGATGGCGGGGAAGATGAACAGCCTGAACGAAAGAGGCCTGCTCTTGCCAGGTAATAGAGGCTCTTCCTTCTGTTAAATGGTTCTATAAAATTTGCACTTTTTGGTGTTGTTAGAAGCTGTTGAGGGGGATGTTTGTGTTACTTTACCAAACAATCAGCTTGCTCCTGAGGATATTTTTTTCATTGGATATATCACTTTTGCCTTTTGTACCCCAAACTTGTCCTGCTAGTTGATTATAAGAGAATCTCCAGAAGTTGACAGACACTGTCACGCTATTGTTTTACTCCAATGGTGCCATTATCTAGCATTCTAGCTGTGGAAATTCCCTGTTGACTAGTTTGAGACATTCTTTTGTTGTAGTAGCTTATTTGAACATGTCCCCTTAAATGGTTTATATTTCTTCTGGACTATATTGGTGTCGTATTCCTAAGAGATTCTTTTGGATTTTCCCACTCAACATAAAGGTATGAAAGGCTGATTACTCAACATGTTTTATGATATTTGTGCGTTGAAGTATAATGTGAATTCCCATGATGGGGTGCTCCTGATTCCTGAAATATATGAGAACTAGGGAGTCTGGCTTTTGACCTTTAAAATGGACTAAATGAAGTTGGTTTTAAGATATAAACAAGGTATATGTTCCTTCACAGAATAGAAGGGGGTTTGCTTGTTAACGCTAAATCCAAGGGACGTAAAATGTATTTTAAGTTATTTTATTAATCTTCTCCTTATGCAAATTAGTTTCCATTTTTTTTTTATTGTATTAGATTCCCTTCACTGATAGGCATTTATTTTGCAGTGTAATTGTAGAAGCTCTCAAGGTGGACAGTTTGCAGAAGCTTTGCTCTTCGTTGGAACCTATTCTTCGTCGAGTTGTAAGCGTTTTGGCTTCTCGGTACCATTATGCTTTATAGTATTCTTTCCAATGTTATAGTGTCTTTTTCTTTCTTTTCGGCTTGAACATTTTGCAAGTTATTTGGTTTCTTCTCCCACTTACCACTCTCGCTCTTCTTTCTAATTATTTATGTATTTTGGAAATTTGATCTTAATGGAGTACTATTACTTGATGGACATTAATTGCATGCTGATTTTCCATCTTAGCTTAAAGAAACTTGTTCTTCTAACTCCATGATTTTCCATATCCACTTTTTCCTTTCGGTTATCCACCAACTCCACTTTCCTTTTTTCTTGCCAGTGGGTTTTTGCATAAACTCATTTGTTTGTCATATAATTGAGAAAAAAGGAAAAATTTTTGCATTTAATAACTTATACTATATATATCTCACATGATATGTCTTTTGATGCCCATAGAGTTTCTTCATTTGGTTCCTAACTGGTTTCAATGTGCTGACATGACACAGGTTAGTGAGGAAGTGGAACGTGCTTTGGCAAAGTTAGGGCCTCCAAGACTTAATGGAAGGTTTAAGAAATTCTTTACAATTTGAGGCGATTTATTTCTAATTTGTCTTATGCTCTCTAGCAATTTCCTTAAATTATAACGTAACTATATGATGTTTTTCATGCATGTTTTCATATTTGTATTTGCAAATGGAAGAAGGATGGGATTGTATACTGTGGAACTGCATAGTGTATAAAGTAAATTTGTTTTGTACTCTCGAGTCTTGAGCACATTTTCTCTAATTGATTCCATGGCATAAATAAATAATTAAGTTATCTATTGTATAACCTCTTTTGAGTTCTAAGGTGGAATATGTAACAATGCTGTAGCTTAAATATGGCTCTGTATATGATTGTCTTCTCTGCTAGCTGGTCCTGAAATGCCTTGCTGTCATTTTGAGTTGTTATTCAGGCCTTGTTGATTCCAATGCAGTTGGCCAGGAGTCATCCTTGATGATTTTGATGTAGTCTAACTTGCTAGGGTATATAGATAAACCAAGTCTGGTTATGTTTAAATTGATCTCTCTTCATTTTAATACCTTGCTGACTTAGTCGTTGAATGTTGGACTTGGCAATAATTTTGCCTTTCACATCTCCTTAACCTTCTTTACTTATAATACACCCATGTGGCTTCTCTTAGCATGATCGTAACTTTTTCTATGTATAATTTGTGCATCTCTGATGGTGAGGATGATATATTCTTAAACACTGAAATATTTCAGGTCTTCCCCAAAAATGATTGAAGGTCCAAGTGGAAGAAACTTGCAGCTGCATTTTAGATCTCGGCTATCTCTTCCCCTCTTCACTGGAGGAAAAGTGGAAGGCGAGCAGGGTGCAGCAATTCATGTTGTTCTGGTTGACACCATCTCTGGCAATGTTGTAACATCTGGGCCTGAAAGCTGTATGAAACTTGATGTTGTTGTCCTAGAAGGTGATTTTAATAATGAAGATGATGAAGACTGGACACAAGAAGTATTTGAAAGCCATGTGGTGAAAGAACGTGAAGGGAAGAGACCTTTGTTGACTGGGGACCTTCAGGTCACACTCAAGGAAGGTGTTGGAACATTGGGTGAACTGACATTTACCGATAATTCAAGTTGGATAAGGAGCCGCAAATTCAGGCTTGGCTTGAAAGTTGCCCCTGGGTTCTGTGAGTCCATACGCATTCGGGAGGCTAAGACAGAGGCTTTCACTGTTAAAGATCACAGAGGAGAATGTAGGGTTATGCCTTTGTATTTTCTAGATTTTTCTTCTGTTTAAGATCTCTCTGCATGTTTAATATAATAGTATATTTGAATATCCATGTCTTGTCCTATTTGCAGTATATAAGAAGCATTATCCACCTGCGTTGAACGATGATGTATGGAGATTGGAGAAGATTGGCAAGGATGGATCATTTCACAAGAAATTAAATAGTGCTGGAATATTCACAGTTGAAGACTTCCTTCGGCTTGTGGTTAGAGATCAACAGAAACTACGGAATGTAAGTTTAGGGTTTGCTTCTTAAGCTTGGAGTTAGTTCTTTCCAGCCATTTTCTTATATCCTTCAACTGTAGATCCTTGGGAGTGGTATGTCAAACAAAATGTGGGATGCTCTCTTAGAACATGCAAAGACTTGTATCCTAAGTGGGAAGCTGTATGTTTATTATCCAGAAGATACAAGAAATGTTGGTGTTGTTTTTAACAACATCTACGAGCTACGTGGCCTCATTACAGGAGAACAATTTTATTCCGCTGATTCTCTCTCCGATAGCCAGAAGGTTAGTCCTCATTATGCAATTTTTTCTTGGATGTTGTCGTTAATATTTCAAACTTTGATGACTTTTTAGATAGTTTGCTTCCTCATCCTTTTCCTTAAGTTGTGCAATCACATGGTTCGCTTCAACCTATTAATATATTCTGAACAGAACTGCTGTACTGTCTGTTTGTTTCACTTTTTCTTGCTCACAAGCATATTAAGGGAATGCCTATGATTATGAAGAGCTTGAACTTTTCAGGGTTGAGCTTCCATTAGTAAACAAAATCTATTTATTTGCCTTTTGACTTCTAAAACAATAGTGAGAGAAAAAAACTAGGAAAGAGATAGAAAGTTAGCTCTTGACTCTTGAAAGCTATGAAAGTTGGTATACTAATATCTAGCGCTACCAAACAAACATGATGCATTGCTGACTAAAAAAACATGGGTTTGCTTAAGATTGTAGTAAGGACTTGCCAGGTTTCATAAGTTTGCAGCTTACTTTTATAGTTTTCTGGTTGATCTGGTCAGAGAAAGGTAAGCTTATATGCCTTTGAAATGTTTTTGCAAGTCCAGGTTTATGTAGATTCATTGGTGAAAAAGGCATATGACAATTGGGATCAGGTTGTAGAGTATGATGGAAAATCATTTTTGGGCACTGATGGCTTAGATCATGAACTGTCCCTACCAGCCCACCCAGTTACAGCACCTTCTGAGCCGCAGATGAATTCAGGATTACTTGTAGGAGGTAAGTGTTGCTGCTATATGAAATCATGCACCCCCTTCCCCTTCTTTTTTTTTTTNTTTTTTTTTTTTTTTTTTTTTTTTTTTTTTTTTCTGGGTGGAGTGATTGTAATGGATGCCGATGCAGATGCAGCTATTTGGGTTCTGTTTCGTTGCTATCTATTTCTATTTTTTATAGTCTTCATTTTTATATCCTTTGTTTGCTGAGGAATATACTTATATATGAAATAATTTGTTCATATGTGAAGTGCTGTTAAACTTAGCTTCCTGTTGAGCTTCAGATGTATGTGTACCATGAGTCCTGTTTATGTCTACTTTTTCAGGCTATAATGATGCTATGGCTATAAGATATCCAACTCAGCCACTGATATCAAACCCCAATTCCCGGAACCAGTTTGACAACATTTCATTTGTGTCTGATGGCCAATTAGTGAGCAATCCTCATCATACGCAAAACACCCTTAATGATCATGGTGCAGTGGGGTTGGCCCTTGGTCCTCCTCAATCATCAACGTCAGGGTTCCATGCTGGCAACTCTTCTTTTCAAGCTAATACCTCAAATCCTTTTGATGAATGGTCACACAATAGGGACAGAGGGGTCGATGAGTTCTTCTCAGAGGAAGATATCCGTGCCAGAAGTCATGAGATGCTAGAGAATGAAGATATGCAGCACTTGCTTCGTCTCTTTAGCATGGGCGGTCAAAACTCCATAACTATGCCAGAAGATGGCTACTCATTCCCCTCATACATACAATCACCTATGCCAAACTACGATGAGGACCGCAGCCGTCCTGGTAGAGCTGTTGTCGGATGGCTGAAGATCAAGGCAGCAATGAGATGGGGTTTCTTTATAAGGAAGAAAGCAGCAGAAAGGCGGGCACAGATAGAGGAGTTGGATGATGAATAAGTTTCAAGTTCAACAAAAGATCTCAGACTTTATCAACTGGCCTTGAGATTTCACTGATATTGTGCAAATTAATAGGTTCTCTTTTAATTGTGCAGTCTTCACATAGCACAATTCTTTGATGTCTGATCAGGCAGAAGCTGTTTTTGTACAGTTAGCTGTACAGTAAGTTGATCTGTAGGAAAAACCTTGATTGTTTCTTACTCTTCAGATAATCATGCTACTGGGCTTTGGGTTCTTAGGAATGATGTGTTTATGTAACACCAGATTGTTTGAGTAGGTAACTTGAATTTGTCGTCCCTCATTTATTAATGTATAGGAATTGTGATCTTCCTAATCTTATCTTCTGGCTACCTCATTATTTATTTCTTAGTTTATGAACTGTATTCATTTTGGTTATTAAAAGTAAAAAGGGACAGGAATGACGGGTCCTCCATAACCATATTCATCACCATATCCAGCTTATGCATGCTTCTCGTGGGAGAAGGTTAAATTAATGCTTGCTTTATGGTTATACTTAGGCGATGTAGCGGCAGAGGCAATAGTTGACAAATAAAGGGGAAAAAAAAAAAGCCAAAGGTTTTCGGTTAAGGTATATTTGTTTTAACCATAGTGCAAAATACCGGACCGGCAATTGAACCGGAGGGTTCGGATCATTGGTTCAATGGTTCAAACTGAGTCACTGGTTCAACCGGTTGAGCCGGTTTACTTAAATTTTTTTAAAAAAATATACATATTCATCAAATACACATTAATATCTTACAATAATTTAAATGTAAAATAAAAATTAAGCATAATCCATCACATATAATAAGTGTAAAATCACACTACATAAAACTTATTAAATTTTTAAACTTGGTCAGTTACAATTATGCACTCTCACACACGCACCTTCTTTCTTGCCTACATTCACTCCACTTGGTCACTTTTCATTCCCCCTCACGCGCCCATTCATTCACGTACCTCTCACTTTCTCACT
>QANZ01052970.1:60166-84485 GCA_003254925.1 Chamaecrista fasciculata | reverse complement strand
AAGTTTATTTTTCCTCTTTTTTTAACGGAAAAATGGATGGAAAACGTTAGAGGGACCAACTTTTTCAAGTTTTGCATAACTGGGGGACCATTATGGAACAAAAAATAACTAAGGGACCTATTTGGAACAAGGAGCATAACTGGGGGATCAAAATAGGACTTTGGCCAAAAAGTTACATCCCATGCCACAACCGAATATCTGATAAAAAGTTAACAAGTGTTTTATTTGTGGTTTCACAAAACTTTACATCCTATTACTTGTTATAAAATCTACATAAAAATTTAAAAATATGCTAAATAGTCCAACATCTAATTTTAATACTACAAGAATTAATACGGGCCCAATTGGTTTTTGAAAATATTTCTTATTTTCATTTCTTGAAAATGATTTTCATTTTAAAATTTTTAACATTTTGAAAATGTGTTTGGTTTGTATTGTGAAAATATAGTTTTAGAAATAAAGTTTAAAAAAACGTGTTTGGTTTCAAATTTTATTAATGAAACTATACTTTATTAATGTTTTTATTTATTCTTCTCTCTGCAACTACTCACCCAAATACGCTAAATTTTACGAAGTATGAACACTGACACTGACACACTAGATTTTTAAATTTATACGACACGACACGACATATTTTTATATATAAAAATAATTAACAATCTATAAATTTTGATAAAAATTTTAAAATTTACAATATCTATTCATAATATATGTCATATGTGATATTATTTTCTATTGTTTGTCAGGATAAAATCACAAAAAATTGATTTTATATTTTGAAACTTATGAATATGTATCGTGTGGGTGTTGTACGGGTTAATACTTGGGTTCTTTTTTCTATCAATATTATATTATATATCATTAGCCACATAATTTTTTTTGTTAATATTTGACTAAATTAAGAATAAATGATAAAATGATCAAAATGTGAAATATTAAGGACAAATTTAACCAAAAAAAAATAACGGGGATGAAATTGAAGATAATCTAAAATTTTGGAACCAAAATAGTGTTTTACATAAAAGAGAATTGAATTAAACTTACGGGCCCCACAAAATTTTACTCTTGATTTTCTTATTTCATTTAGTTTTCAATTAAAAAAAAGTCATGGTCTCACAAAATTATTAAATAAAAAAGAATGAGTTGGCTTTGGGCGGGAGAAAGGGTGCCATTTTTGCTCAGAAATATATATTATAGATTACAAGATGCCGTTTTTGAGCAAAAATAAATAAATTACAAGATGCGCATGTCTGAGCTTGGATTTGAACCAAGGAGCAGATGTGGCATTTTAATTACAAAAGTGACACCGCATTTCCATGTTTCATTTTCAGTTTTCGATTTGTTTAACAAGAAATAGTGAAACCGATTTTATCACGTTTCCAAAAATAAGCTTATTTCTGAAAATAATTTCAGAAAATTATTTTCAAAAATATTGACCAAACACGTTTTTATTCTTATTACTTGTTATTGAAAATGAAAACAGGAAATGCCCCAACCAAACGGACCTTAAGTGTTTTATTTGTGGTTTCACAAAATTTTACAACCTATCACTTGTTATAAAATCTACATAAAAATTTAAAATTATGTTAAATAGTCCAACAACTAATTTTAGGCCGGCCGAGATCAAAATTTTCAGCTCGGTCTGGCCCAACTGAAAAAATTTCGATCGGCCCAGCTAAAAAAATTACACTCAACCCGACCTGGGTCAAAGAATTCGGCTCGGCCCAAAAATTTTGACTTTTTCAGTTCGGCTCGAAAAATTTGATTCGATCAGGCCCGCCACAAAAAATCCGACTTGGCCTGAAAATTTGACCTGGTCCAGCTTGACCCGAAAAATTCGACTCAGTCTGACTCGGCTTGATATATTCGACTCAGTCTGACTCGGCTTGATATATTCAACCCGATCCGTCTTGGCTCGAAAGTATTGACTGAGTCCGGCTCGAAAAATACGGGTTGATCCGGTTGAGCCCATAAATTTTTACTTGGTTTGAACTAGGTCAAACCAAAAAATAAAATTAACCCCATAGTTTGATGATTAAAACAGGAAAAAAAAAAATTTGATTGAGTATCAAAATATAATTAGAAATTTGAATTCAAATTATGATAATTAAATTTTCTAACTGTTATCCAAACAAAATATTTTAAATACAAAGAATTAAAATGAAAGTAATTCAAAATTCCATTATCCAAAGACACCCTTATAGTTTAGAGCTTTGACAGAAGAGGAACCCACAGATTAATAGGTAAAAGTAAGATAATTTAATCAGATATAACGAGAGGATTAGGGTGAGCATAAATTTGGAAAGTGAATTTATATTACTGAAACTGGGCCGACTTCTCTCTATTTTTTTTTCTTGGTAAAAACTTCTTTTCTCTTGCGTAGAAATAAGAGGAGAATAATGGGTTATTCCATCATATGCCACAACCGAATATCTAATGAAAAATTAACAAGTGTTTTGTTTGTGGTTTCACAAAATTTTACAACCTATTACAGTATTACTTGTTATAAAATCTACATAAAATTTAAAAATCTGTTAAATAGTCCAACATCTAATTTTAATACTACAAGAATTAGCAAGTGTTTTATTTGTGGTTTCACAAAATTTATAACCTATCACTTGTTTTAAAATCTACATAAAAACTTAAAATTATGTTAAATAGTCCAACAACTAATTTTAATAATACAAGAAGCCCCTTTAATTTTAAAATTATTCAATTTTGTCTTCTAGTTTGAAAATTTAAATAGGCCAAAGTCCTATTTTGGTTCCTCGGTTATGCTCAATGTTCCAAATTGGTCCCTCCGTTATTTTTCATTCTGTTTTGATCCCTTAATTTTCCAAAATGTTGCACCGTTAGTCAATCAACACTTTCCATCCACTTATTCCTTTAAAAAAAGGGAAAATAAACTTTTATTCCCAAAAAGTTTTATTTTTTTTTTATATTAAGGTCATTTTCTTTTTATAATAGAATCAAAACAAAAGAAAAAGAAATAAATTGAGATTTTAATTGAATTTGCCTAATAACATAACTCTCTCTCTCTCTCTCTCTCTCTCATTCATTTAATAAAAGAGAGGGTTTCATCTCCATCGTTGTTCAGATCTACCGTCATGACCTGCTCGTCCACGCACTTGTTGAACTCAGCGTAGTTTCCGACGAAGTCTCTCACCGTCGTGCCGTCGATTATCACCATTCCCATCTCCGATCTCCGATTTCCAATCACTCTCACTCACACATAAACGCACACCGAAGAAGAAGCGCACTATTCTATTCTCGCGAATTGTGGATAAAGAAGATGAGTAAAGTGGAAATTACGAATCTTCCTCTAGATATTTTCGTGAATTATTAATTTTCTTATGAGAATTTGTGAATAAGGAGTTTAGTAGAGAGAGAGAGAGACCTTAATATAAAAAAAATAAAACTTTTGAGGGTTGAAATTTTTTTTTCTTTTTATTTTAACAAAAAAAAGTGCTGAGGGACTAATGGTGCAACATTTTGGAAAATTTAAGGACCAAAACGGAACGAAAAATAACTAAGGGACCAATTTGAAACATTGAGCATAACTGAGAGACCAAAATAGGATTTTGGCCATTTAAATAAACACTCCATAACTTTCAACTTTTTTTTGGGCCACAGCCATAGCTTTCAATTTATTACAACAAATTACATTTTATTTCTATGACTACTCTTGTGTTTTATTCTTAATAATTTTTTTTCATAAATAGGTTATCTATTTTTATTTTTATTTATTATTTAATATAATAAATATTTTATTTAATTTTTTAATAATAAATTTATCAAAAGCGACTAAAAATTAATCTAAGAATGGCTTTCATTAGGTATCTTGGTTTTAAAAATAATTTAATAGAAAATTCTGTAATTTAGGACTATTATGCAAACTTATTAATTTTATGGGATAAAATAGAAAATATCTCTAATTTATTTCATTGACTTATGTAAGAGGTAGCCTTTCTATTAATTTTAACTTTTAACCATTAGATCAATTTAGTGTATGAGAATATGACATGTGTTTATAGTATTGATGTCCCAAGTGTATCTCATACTATATATACAAACTTAATGATTTTGTATTTTTCTATGGTACCTGGTTGTGTAAGTATTTATTATGTGCTATGCAAGTAACATAAACTAATGACATCTCATTTAATAAGATAATAATTACTGAACCTCATTTATTATGTGTTATGCAAGTAACATAAACTAATGACATCTCATTTAATATGATAATAAAGAGAATAGAAAAATAATAAAGAAGCATAGAGTACTGAACCTCTCAAAAGGAACCACCAAGAATGGAGTACATCGAGCTTTGGCGCTGGCTGCCGGGTTCGTCGTGGAAGATGACGGAACAACTTACCCCTCCGCCAAGGCCGAGGTTAATATTGTGTATTTTTTGTTTTCTTCGACATTCATTCCCACTGAATCGTCGTTTCGTTTTTAATTTATTCAAGCTGTTTGTTCCTCCTGTCCCTTGTGCGGAAGCCACGTGCCCAACTGTCCCGATTTAGGAGTATATGCATGAATTGCTCATTGTCGACGGCGGTGTCGGCAAAAGTAAAAGCAGAAGCAGCATTGGCAGTGGGCCGGAGCCTGAGGTTGTAGTCCATCCACCCATTCCAGCTCCGATTCCACAAGACTTTGACCTTCCTTCAACATTGTCCTAAAATTATATATACATACATACACACAAATAAAATGTCATAACTAGAGTCATGTGCATATTTTCTTCTTAATTCAGGTTGTATGTGCCTCATTCTGATAAAGGTTATGTTACATAATTCAAGTTCAATTTTGAAGGTATGCATGGTTCAATATACTTTGTATTTGATCATTGACTGTATTTGATCATTAGACCTCTGAAACTCAAAATTATTTGAAAGCCTACCCACCCTGAATTTATGAGATGGTTGGTTTATAACAGACTTCAGTCATTGCTTTCTCAAGTGAGCTTGGGGTTTAGTGCCTTCTCTTCAAAACCAAGGTTTATATTAATATTAGAAAATCTCATTTTATCTTATAAATAGTAGTGGTTGATCATTGAGTCATTGATGTATGGAGCAAAACCACTGAACTAACTTTTTAAGATTACTTGAGCTATTCCATCATAGTAGTTGTCAATTGGAGAAAGAATTGATTACTGTCTAGATTGTAAGACAGATCGGCTAGAGATAATTTTCAAATAAAAAAAAATATACTTTCCTATTTTCTTGTGGGAGATGCCCCATTCTAATGAAATGTGTTGTTTTTTATTTTAGTTACGGGATCACCCATTTTCAAGTTGACAAAATAAATTATGTTAAAATAAATTTTTACACATGAAACTTTATATATTTAATAAATACACCATGAAATAAAAATACTTTTAATTTCAAATAAAAAAAAAACAGTTTCCAGTTTCTTACATTTTATGCAATGATTTTTGTTAAAATATCTAAAATTAACTAAATATTGTCTTAATTATACTTGATTTAAAGTTGTATAAAACCAAGAAATTGGAGGAACACACAATTTAGAAAATAACATAATATTAAATATTTGAAAAACATAATATTACATATTTACCTCATATATAGTAAAAATAATTTATATCGTTATAGTTGATAAAACATGCACAAATTTGAATTTATTAATAATAGTAGAGTTTTATTGATAGAAAATAACTGATTCTCTTTGATTCATAATTGGTCCAAGAAAAGTTTTGAGTATTTTCAATTAGCTTTTGCAAGGGTTTTAGGTGGAATCCTTCATAAAAAAGACTTCTACTTTTTGTTTTTTTTAATAACTTTAACTTTTACATAAAAACCTATCCAAAACATGCTCTTAAAAGTCTTTCTTTTCAAGAAAACATGTTTAAAGAAAGAAATGTTAAGGAAGGAGCCAAGCCATGAAGAGAGTTTGGGTGTCTTGCCAAAGAGATGATGGAGGTTTCGTCACTTTTTGTCCTTATTGTTATTATTTTTTTTCCGTAAAAGTCCTTATTGCTTTTCAATATGTCATTTTCATGTCCTATTAAATCACTGGATCATTTTGAGAAAAGATTCATTGAAATGAGAGATAATAGTGAAGATACAAAAAAATTAGAGACCGATAGGAATAAGATAAAAAGAGAAATATGAACCTTAAGAATTTGATTAAGTTAATTAATATTTTTTTATTCATGTTTGTCTATGATATTAATAATTTCACCTATCTCTCTAGTCAGGAATAATTTACAATGCAACTTGTAGTATTATCCTATGAATATAATTATCGAGTTGTCATATGACACAATTTTATATATTAGATTAATCTTATGGTGAAAATTAATGAAATTGTTATCTTTTGAACAAGTTAATAAAACAAATTGGAAAAATTTCACTTTTGACTCCTAAAATGATAAGTTTTCATTATAGAATAAGAACACATGTTTTTATTAGCATGTTGCTATTGCTTTGATAACTTATAAGTAACTTCTCAGTTTTAACTCCTAGAAGCAAGTTACATTATTAATGTTATGTCAAGACTCCATATAGTTTTTTTTTTCATACCTTAAACAGAGACCTGCAAACTAGATACTAGTGAAGCCTAAATTCATACATAATTCATTATCCCGATTGTGTGAAATTTGGACATTCTTTATTAGATATCTTTGATAGAATAAGTTGATTATTTCTGCTGATAGTCACATAAGGAAACCTTAATAGCTTTGTTTGTCATAGAATTCCGTTTATTTTACCTTCCCACCCTGTTTGATTTAGTATATAGCCTAAAAAATTGCAAGAGAAAGAATGACAAGAGAAAAAAAAATCAATAGAGAAAAAAAATCTATCTATTGATTCTATAATAAATGGATATATTTTACACCATAAATAATGATCCTTTTGTCAACACTATGATGACAGAGATCCAAAAGAATGAAAGAATTTAAACTTAAAGATCACATCAATAAACTACATAGAATGGTATCTGAAAATAACAAATGGATTGCTGTATCTTCTCTTAGGAGGTTCTGCATTCTAGAGGAAGACCTTGTGGAAACCTTAGTGTCGTGCAGTAATTGTAAATCATATAGTTTTTCTGCACCCATTTCAGCCTCTCTTGTGCCGTTGTATCAAGCTCTTGTGATCGCCATGAGGAAGAAGATGATGATGATGGAGAAGTTGAAGAACAAGATGATGATCCAGAAGACACAATGCAAGCATCAGCATTGAAGTTTCTGTAGGAAGCAGTGAAGGGAGATTGTGTCCAATCAGTTTTCACAAGTCCACCTCTTGTTGCCCAAGTCATCTGCATTCCACAAACTTGAATATATCCTCATTGCTTGGTTCTTTGGGAAAGGAACACCAATAGACTCTGAGTTCTTGAACTCTCCAATGGGAGTTCCATCTACTGAGAATCTGAATCAAAAGAAATCAACAAAATGATATGAGTTTATGAAGGAGAGAACATAAACAAAGGCCAAGGTAATGAGGAATTTAACTTATAGTACTTACATGATTCTTTGGGGATTCCAGAGGATGGAGTAAGTGTGAAAATCGGCAGTGGGATCAAACCAGAGATAGAATTGTTGCTCTCTGTTTCCTTTGCCCTGACTGAACACATTGGTGTGAAGGATGTATGGATCACCACTCAAGTTTCCCAGAAATTCAAAGTCTATCTCATCTCAATTTGATCCCTTAGAAGATAACTGCAATTGCAAAAAGGAAAGCACAGATTTTGATTAGTCATAATGTGTAATAATGTTGTGATTCTGTAATACTAATACCAGTAATAAGTAGAGAATTGAAACATACATAATAGGCAGTGACGGTGCCAGCTGAGTTTCCAGAAACAAGCTTGAGCTGCATGTCAATCTTGCCAAAGAGATACTCATTCTTGGACTGAAATCCAGAGCCAGATGCTTTGTCAAGTGACAAAGTGAGAAGCTCACCATTGTTGACAAACTTGGCTCGACCATCTCTCCATGTTATGTCAAATTTCTCGTTCAAGTTACTGGCAAAGGCAACAAGCATCATGAGAGAGCTAATTATAAGGTGAAGAGGAAACAGAAGCCTTAAAGAAGAAGTTGTCTAGTATGAGATTAAGAGTGGAGTGATTGTAGCTATTTAGTAGTGAAGTTTGAAGGATGAGGATGATGATGAAGTTGGGTAGGAATGGTATTTACATTATGCAGTTGTCGTGTGTTCTCAAAAACAGTTCGTTTGTGCTCTGATTATAATCTGCTTTGATTATAATCGTAATAAGCATGTTCCTTTGCGTTTATTTTCTGATCAAATTATAATCTTGATTTTTTTATAATCAAACACACTCAATTACACTTATACCCCTATATATATACCTATAATTATCATTCAATCACACATCACAAGGCTAAAATAGTAATTTACCTGAAATGGTCGACCGGTTCTGTCAACGGTGGACCGAATATCGACCTGAGAATGACATCAGGCCCGACGTTCGGTCCACCGATGCAAAAAATGGTCGACTGAATACCTGAAATGAGCCACATTGAAATTTTTTTTCGGGTCCGGAGTGCTTTTTTACATTCTCTCTCATCTTGTGCCAAACGGTGGACCATTTTTTTGATAGTCCACCGAATGTCGGGGCCTAGTTACTACACTTTAGTCCTTTTGGTCCACCATTTCGGAGGCAAAAATAGAATGGTCGACCAAACAAAATAAACACCTCACAAGTTTCCTATAATTATAATCATATTTTCACGATTCCCAAGGCAAACAGTGACAAAATCTAATTTTTTAAAAAACAACAATCACATCCAAACACACTTTGATTGTTAGTCAAATCACATTTTACTTTTTCCAACTTTTTCTTCCATTTCTACCCCTATACAATTTATCAATTTTCTTACCCTTCTATCTACCAACCACAATCATTACATACCCATTTCAATAATTTCACACCAAATAATCAACTTCATCCAAACACCAATACACAAATAATCAACTTTGATTATAATTATACTCTGATTATAATCAGAACAGATTTTATTATAAGCGCAAACGAATTGACCAAAGTCAACCCTGAAGGCAACTTTTATAGTCATATTATATTGAGTAAACTAATATTTTAGTCCCTAGATTTTTATGGATGTTGTCATTTCAGTCCTTATTTTTTGTAATGCATAATTTAGTTTCCGAAAATTTATAACTCGTTGCAAATTAGTCCTTCTTTTAGAAGACTAAAAGTCACTCCATTGATGGACAAAATTTTCACAAGTCATGAATTTTTAAGGACTAAATCAATCATTTTAAAAGTTCAAAGACTAAACTAAAGGCACTCATACAATTCAATGATTAAATTGATAGTTTACTTCATATTTTATGGCCCGCTTGAGAGGTATGTGGGACGGAACATCCAAATACACGCATATGTTAGCTGAGTTGTAAAAGATCTCACCAAGGCAGCAACATAGTGAGAGGTTGCTCAACCATGCAGATATGTATGAAACTAACGTATCAAATAGGTCATTTGCATACTAAATTATAAGTAATGTCATTTAATTATTTAAACATATATATAATATAAAAGGGTGAGTATTAAAAAAAAACCATTGCTTTAGCTATTTAGTTTTTAGTCGTCGGATTGGATATTTTGACCTCGAGATTAGTATTTACACAAATCTCGAAGTCAAAATATCCAATCCAACGGCTCAAAAATAAATAGCTAAAGCTATGGACCTTTCTATATCATTACCCGCTATATAAACTATGATCTTCACCGGTTGAGTAATTAGTTTGTTTTTGTAAACATTATTTGTTGTTTTTAGAGTGGATTCAACTCTTTATACCATTCAATCTAAAGTAAATATAGTTTTCCGTGTCTGAATTTATCCCAAAACTCTGATTTTTAGTCCTTAAATATTGAAAATATACTTTTTAGTTCTCTTTTTTTTTTTACAAACATTAATTATTTTGTCCCTGAAACATTATCTATTATGATTAAATAGTTTATATTTGTAAAAAAAAAAGAACTAATAAGCATATTTCCAATTTCTAGAGACTAGATTATAGTTTTGAGACAAATTTAAAGAGTAAAAAGCAGGTTTTCTCATGTAATCTATTACCCAAAGTAAACAACAGTATTTAAGAACTGACCACATTTTTCGGTGTGTGAAACCAAGAACAAAATCTCTTAGCTACCAGTAATCTCCACAAGAACACAAGCCACCTTCAAATTGATGAAAACGAATCCGATCCCTCACAATTATTACTCTGTTTAACACTCTTGACACTATTTTAATCCAACCATGACAGTCTTGACAGATGCGAAGGTTCTTCCAAATCCTAATCTCTGTTCCAGGAGCACTCTTAAGAACTCCATAAGCCAATGCCAATTTCTCACTGTGAAAACTCAAATTCTCCTCCTTCTCTTCTTCAGAAACATCCATCAAAACCAGCTCAGTCAATGGCTTAAACCCCTCTAACTTAGCCCTTTGAATCAAACCTTCCAGAACTCTGTAGATTGCTTTCATCTCAGCATGTGATCCATCACCTGCCTTGAATTGGTGAACAATTCCTCCTAGCTCAATCCAACTCTTACCTCGGATTTTACGAACTCCTCCGGTTTTCATCATGTTTCTCACTCTCTCAGCACTATCCCACTTGTTTAAAGAGCAATACATATTTGACAGCAACACAAAATCTCCACTCTGTATATGGGATATGTTCGAAATGGCCACTTCACCTAGTTCCTTGTTTTTGAGTGTTCTACAAGCGCTAAGAAGTGCCCTCCAGATAACAATATCTGGCTCCATTGGCATTGCCTTGATTATGTAATAAGCCTCTTCTAAGAGCCCTGATCGTCCCAAGAGATCAACCATGGCCCCGAAATGCTCGAGCTGTGGCTGAATCGAGAAATTCCTCATCAGATTGAAGTACTTTCGACCATCTTCAACCAACCCGCAATGGCTGCATGCTGTTAGAATCCCTAAGAAGGTAATTGAATCAGGGTAAATATTTTGTAGCTCCATCCTTGAAAACACTGCAAATGCATCCAAAGCAAGCCCATGAGCTGCTAACCCATTTATCATTGCATTCCAAACAGAAACATCATCACGCCTAGAGATTTCAAAAAGTTCTCTGGCAGTATTAATTTTACCACAGTTAGCATACATGTCAATCAATGCCGAACTGAGTATATAATTTAGTTCAATTCTTTTCTCAATCATCAAATCATGCACCCATTTAGCATGACTAAGAGCACCGAGGCGAGCACATCCGGTGATCATGGAAGCAAATGTAAACCCATCAGGTTCAACATTTGAGCTCAACATCTGCCGGAAAATCCTTAATGCATTATCAAATCGTGAGTTCTTAACATAGCCTCCGATCACGGAGTTCCACGTCACCACATCTCGTTCAGGCATTTTGTCAAACACCTTCTTGGCAACATCACATTCCCCAGATTTCATGAGGTTGTTGATTATTAAATTCACGGTGAAAACATCAACATCTGAACACAAAACCCAATCCACTACACGAAGGGCAACGTCGTGGAGGTGATCAAAACGCACATACGTTGAGATTAAAGATGATACAAGAGATGGGTAGGCTCCGTATCCAAGTAGAATAATTCTTGCGTGGGTTTTAGCGGCAGTTCTAAAATCTCTAGAAATTCGACAAGCTTCAAGAATACGACACATACCCTTATGATCATCTGGGTCTGTGAATGAATCGTAGTCGTTGGAGTCCAAAGAAGAAGGGGATAGTAGCGAGTAGAATGAGGGATTCCCAAAAAGGGCCTTTCGCGAGTCAGAAAAAGAAGCGAAAATGTTGGGTCCGTATCGTGGGCTCCAAAATCTCACCATCGTCTTCTCCATCAGTCATCGTCGCTATTCCGATACGGCGCTGCAATACTTTAGGTTCGTTGGCGCTCCCATATTCGTGTCATTCCGTTTTAGTCAGCTAGTGGTAACTTTCGTGATCAAATTTCGTCCAAACTCCAAAGATATTGATTTACTTTTATTATTTTTTTCTATCAAAGGTCATTTCGGTCGTAAATATATACCAAAATGTTCATTTTTGATTAATTATGTTTCAAAATATTTAAATTGATCCTAAATGACAAAATGTTTCATTTTAATCCCAAACTATCGAATATAGCTAGTTTCAAGTTCAAATGTAACGAGTTTAGAGCTACGTATTGTTCTCAAATAGTACTTTCTCTATCTAGTTGGAATCGTTAGCAAACAAGGTCAAATTGGTCCTAATAATAGACGACTCGTTTTATGGTCAAACAAGCAAAGTTGATCATATCTCTCGTTTCAAATTCAAATGCGACGAATTCAGACCTACAAGTTCCTCTTAACAAGTTCTTTGAACTTAAAATGAGAGACGAGAAAAATATGACCAAATTTAATAGTTTTGGACCAAAATGAAATATTTTACCAATATTTAGGACCAAAATAAAATATTTTGTCAATATTTAAGACCAGTTTAAATATTTTGAAACATAATGGACCAAAAAATATAAAATTAATTACAATATAAAATATTAGAAACACTATTATTAATAGAAAATTTCGGGATAAAAATGATAATTTTGCCAACATTTTGTTTCTGCAATTTGAGCATTTTTTTAATTATTATTACTTACTGTAGTTACTAGGAAGTATGAAGGCATGTTAAATTGTTAATGGTTTTTGATAATTTCAAAAATATAAATAAATTGTAAAAATGTTTTTTAAAAAAATGAATGCTTATTTCATTAAATTTTTAATTAATAAAAAATTTACAAACGTATTCAATTTTATATCGATACACATATTACACTGTAAAGAACGTTCCTAATTCCTATATGTGAAAAATTGAAAGAATTTGAACAAAAATCTCACATAGAATAAAAAAAACAATATCGGAATGGTTTCTGATCACTCAACATCTATAATTAATAAATCCAATGCAAGAATCGCTGTATTATATATATGTGTGTTGTCTTAGGAGGCAGTACATTCTGGAGGAAGACCTTGAGGAAACCTCTTAGCATCTGTGCAGTAATTGTAAATCATGTAATTTTTCTGAACCCATTTCAGCCTCTCTTGTGCTGTTGTATCAAGTTCTTGTGATAGCCATGAAGAAGAAGATGATGATGAACAAGATGATGATCCAGAAGACACAATGCAAGCATCAGCATTGAAGTTTCTGTAGGAAGCAGTGAAGGGAGCTTGTGTCCAATCAGTTTTCACAAGTCCACCTCTTGTTGCCCAGTCATCTGCATTCCACAAACTTGAGTATATCCTCATTGCTTGGTTCTTTGGGAAAGCAACACCTTTTGATGACTCTAAGTTCTTGAATTCTCTAATGGGAGTGCCATCCACTGAGAATCTGAACCAAAAGAATCAACAAAATTAATTATGAGTCTATATATGCAAGACAGAACATAAACACAGGCTAATTAATTAAGACGATGAGGTAGTTATTATTTAACTTAAGAGTACTTACATGTGATCCTTTGGGGATTCCAGAGGATGGAGTAAGTGTGGAAATCTGCAGTTGGGTCAAACCAGAGATAGAATTGTTGCTCTCTGTTTCCTTTGCCCTCACTGAACACATTGGTGTGAAGGATGTATGGATCACCACTCAAATTTCCCAGAAATTCAAAGTCTATTTCATCCCAGTTTGATCCCTTGGAAGATAACTGCAAATTCAGAGAAAGACAGAGATTTTAATTGATTAGTCAAATTATGTAATATAATTAATCCCTTGATTACTACTATACCAATAATAAGGTCAAAGTGTAAATTTGGTCTCATCTTTTGTTAAGTTCGTAATTTGATCATGTATATTTTTTTATTGTATTTTTGACCTCATATTGTTACAAAATGTTCCAATTTGATCTTATATCAGTTTTGTTTCCATATGTTTTGATCAAGTTAGAGAATTGATTTCATATCTTTATAAAATGTTTCACCATTAATTTCACCTGATCCAAAGATATGTAATCAATTCTATACCTGATCCAACGATATAAGACTAAATTGTTACTTGACCAAAAAATATAAAACCAAATCTACAATAAAAATAGATAAGGGACCAAATTAGAATTGAGCAAAAAATATGGGACCAAATTTACACTTTGGCCCCAATAGAGAAATGAAACATACATAATAGGAAGTGACGGTGCCAGCAGAGTTTCCAGAAACAAGCTTGAGCTGCATGTCAATCTTGCCAAAGAGATACTCATTCTTGGACTGAAATCCAGAGCCAGATGCTTTGTCAAGTGACAAAGTGAGAAGCTCACCATTGTTGACAAACTTGGCTCTACCATCTCCCCATGTTATGTCAAAATTGTCGTTCAAGTTACCAGCAAAGGCAACAAGCACCATGAGAGAGCTAATTATAACAAGAAGAGGAAACAAAAGCCTCAAAGAAGAAGCCATGTTTGGAAAATTAGTATTGAATTTGGTAGTGAATAAATTAGCTAGTTTGAAGGATGAAGTTGGATGATGGATAATGGAAATGGTGTTAATTTATATATAGAGAGAGCATGCATGTATGGCGGTGAATGGAGCAAGTACAAAATTGAAGAAGGAAAGGACACGGAAGCTGGTGGGAGCTAGCTGTATCAATTAATTGAATGATATATTGGTCCACACCATCATATATCGCACACGTTTATGCTAATTCAAATGGCAAATTAAACTAAACTACGGTAGTGGTTAACTCATTAGGTTTTTTGGGTAAGTGTTCGTTGTTCGAATCTCGTAAACTGTTAAATAAAATTCAAATTCGTGAAAAATAATTTTTAGTCTGTCGAGTCAAAAGAGATACCTTGGAAAAAAAAATGGTAGATTATATTGTTCTTCAGGATATTATTTGTTTAAGAATGGTAGTAGTTGAGAGTAGGCTTTCATCATTTCAATTGGATGTCACAGTCCAACAACTCAACCCAACATTTTATTCCTAAACCTCAAATAGCCTTCACCGCTTCACACTTTGCATAGACTTGGTGACGATACTTTCTTGTCCAGTGTTTTGGATACACATACTATAATAATAATAAATAGGACAAAAACCTATTTTGATCCTAATATTCACCTCAAGTTTCGTTATGGTCTTTAATGTTTTTTTTTTTTGTTCTGTTTTGGATTTTATTGTTTTCTAAGATTTCATTATTGGTCCCAAACTAATTCATATGATTATCTTTCTCTTGTTTCAAATCTAAATGCAATTAAATTAGAACTACGTGTTAAATTTGATGAGTTTTTTCTTTACTTAGTTGGGAGTGTCAACAAATAATGAGTTCAAATGGGGCATAAAATCGGACCAAAAAATGGACCACTTGTTTTATAAATTTGATCAAATTTCTCTCGTTGATCAAAAGTACAAATTACTCTTAACGAGTTCTTTCTCTATCCAGTTAGAATCATTGGCAAATGAGATCAAATAGTACTCTAAAAGTGAGTTTGTTCCATTTTGGTCCTTAATGTTTCTTAAAAGTTTCAGCATTGGTCCCTAATTATGGAATATGTTAACTTGTAGACAAAGAAAGAATTCATCAAGAGTAACTTATAGTTCCGATTTTATTACATTCGAACTTGAAACGAGATATATGACCAAATTCATGAACCAAGCAACCCATTTTCAAGCTCAATTTTATGTTCTTCGATTTTACCTCATTTGCCAATGTTTGCAACTAGACAAATTAAAGAAATGACTTATCAAAGTTAGCTTATAACTCTTGTTTAATTGTATTCAGATTTAAAACGAGAGATATGACCATATTCAATAGTTGGAGACTAATAATGAAACTTTTAGGAAACATTAACGACCAAAATGAAACAAAAAAAAACATTATGGGAAGAAAATAGAACTTGAGGTAATTATTAGGGACCAAAAATAGGTTCTTGACATGATAAATACATTTCACGTCAACGCGCTTTCTTACGTTAGTTACGTAATAGTACTCTACAAACTTGAGGCTTACTTCATTTCCAACATCCATATCCATATTTTCAACTTTCATGTAGTTGCACGACCAGTGCAAGGATAATGTATTTCAATCTTGCAACTCTCGTAACTATTCTAGAACTACGTATTTTTATATTAATATTTATTTGTATTAAATCATTAATTATAACAATTTAAAGCAATTTTTATTCAATTTTTTTAAAAAATAACTTAAATAATTAAATAAAACTAAATTTTTATCACTTTTCAGAATAACTTTTATTTAATAATTGATAATTAAGAAATCAATAATAAATATTAACAAATTAGGTATATATATATATATATCCAAATGGCATGCGTTCATATATATATGTACTAGGGGTTTTGCGTGCCCGTTCACGTAAATATGTATGTAAAATAAATTAAGGACTAAATCGTTGACTCAGTAAAAAAGAAGGGACCAAATAATAAGTTTCCTCTTTTCTTTTTTTAGTCATCAAAGTAGTGAGAAGTTACTTAACTCCTTCCACTATTTTTATCTCTTTTAATATTTTAAAATAAAATTAATTTTGACCGAACAAAACACTCCTCACACATATAATATAATATAAATATATATAATATTGCGTCCAAAAATCTTGACAGGCTTTACACTACAAGAGAAACAGGGATTATAGACGGAAAATTTTTGGTGTCTTTTTCTTTTTTTTTTTAAGCCAAAAAAATTTTTGGTGTCTAATTTGTATCATTTTTGAGCTTTTAAGAAGCTAAAAGGCTTATTATGTTATTCTTTGTGAATTGTTAGTAGTTGTGCCACGGCCAAGGCTCAACACAACTTTTAAGCTATATTTATATTTTATATATCTTATTCTAAAGATATATAACAAGATATGTAAAAATTGTGATGGAGTGTATATAGTTCTAACAAGATATATATAATCTATAATATTTCCCAGTTGTATGGGTTGGATTGTATTTCTTTCATGAATTTCATGATTGGACCAAAGAAAAAAGAATCCCAAACTCGAATAGCCTTCACCGTGTCAACCTCTTTATATTAAACTCCTTCTTAACTTTGAAACAAATAATTTGCGGAGGAAACTTATTATTCATACTCTGAATTTATTCTAAATAAGTTAATCAATTTTTAAATAATTAAAATAACTCACTCACTTAATTATTGTAATTATCAACAATTTAGTCTCTAGGTCAAGTTTAGTGATCAAAAGATAGAAATTTAATATAAATTCAAGAATTAAAAAATATTAATTTAGTATAAATTTAAGGACAAAAAAAATATAAAATCAGTTTAATTTCCAGAACTAAATCATCACTAAGAACCAAATAATATTGACAATTGAAATATTTCAGAAATCAAATTATATATTCCGATTATTTAAAGATTGATTAATGAATTTTGTGTAAACTATAAAATTAAATAGTAGATTTTCTCTAACTTGTATTCTTTGTATACATCGTACTAACGGGGTGACGAGTGCCCAAATGACTAATGTAACTAAATTGTATTTTTTATACTCTTTATAAAGTAAAGTATAAGTATAAGGGTCTCTAACTTCAAATCCCCTTGTTTTCATAAATTTACATAAGATTTTCTTGAAAATGGTAATTAACAAGGATATCTTATTTCATTTTCAATCAAATAGCTCATGTAACATGTTTTTTTTTTCAGAAAAAAAAATACAAAAGTTTTATATCAAATAGACCAATTAATCAATAAGTTGCATCGTGTGATGAATTTTTTATTATTAAACTCTAAAATCGCGCCCTTACAACGCGATTTCAGAGTTGACTGCCAATTTTGAAATTGTGTTAAAGGGGCACGATTTCGGAGGGATGGTTTTTTTTTTTTACTTTTTGTTGTTTAATTTTTTGGGTAAATTATACTTTGGTACCCTGTGGTTTGATCCTATTTCACTTTGGTACCCTGTGGTTTGAAACTTGACACTTTGGTACCCTGTGGTATTCTCCATTAACACTTTGGTACCCTTTGCAGCTATTTTGTAATTTTAACCATAACAAATTTTGCAAAAATTACATATTGACCCCAAAAAATTTTCAAAAAATTACAAATAGGTCCCTGGATATATATTATATAGGGACTAAAATGAAAATTTTAAAATTTTTTTGGGGTCAATATGTAATTTTTGTAAAATTTATTATGGTTAAAATTACAAAATAGCTCCAAAGGGTACCAAAGTGTTAATGGAGAATACCACAGGGTACCAAAGTGTCAAGTTTCAAACCACAGGGTACCAAAGTGAAATAGGGTCAAACCACAGGGTACCAAAGTGTAATTTATCCTAATTTTTTTAAAAAAATGAATTTGAACTTGAAGATGAGCTGAATTTGAATAATGAGATGGAGGTTTTTTAAGTAGTTCAAGACTATTATATTGTGTTCTCTTGTTTTTTAACATTGTCAATGTTAGGGGTGAACATCGGGCAGGTTCGGGTGGTGAGCGGGTTGAGATATCAGACGGCAGGTTGAAAATTCTTAACCCGAACCCGCCCGTCAACCCAATCAACTCGATGTTATCAAGTTGAGTCGGGTTAGCGAGCGAGTCAGGTGAGTTATTCGGGTTGAAGTAATTTTTTTTGACAAAAAACATTTTATTTTATCAAAATTTTTAAAAAGTTACAATAAAAAATACTTAAAAAAATTACAATAAAGAAGATAAAGCAATACGAACACAAAGCAACAAGAATCCAAATAATAACCTCCCTCACAAAACAAAGACAAAGACATCAATCCACTCCAAAAGTCCAAACAGGTCCTCCATTAAAGCAGCTTACATGATTTGGGAAATACAACTCCAAGATTCGCTGCTTGCTCGTGCGAGAACATCTGTCAAAGGAAGGCAACGTCTCAACAGTGGCGTCGTGGCGTGCTGTACTATAGGTCGACGGCCGCCGCCGCTGCTATGTTGCGTCTATGTTTCTACGTCGTATCATTTCATCTCTATGTTCTCCAGTGCTAGCTAGGGTTTCTGTTGTGAAGTTGTGACTGTGAGGTTTGGGCATTTGGCTTGTGAAGGAGAGAATGAGTGAGGTGTGAGAGATTAAGGATGAGTATTGAGTAAGTTTGTGAATTGTGTGATTAAATAAAAAAGTAAGTTTCTGAATTGAGAGGATATGTATTAAGTAAAAGTTTCTCTTGCCTTGTGTGAATTGTGTGAATTGTGTATTGTGTATTAAGTAAGTTTGTGAATTGTGTGAATTGTGTGATTAAATAAAAAAGTATTAAAAAATGTGAATTGTGTGATTAAATAAAAAAGTATTAAAAAATGTGAAAAGATAATACAAGACATGACAAAGGCATAGAGTGACATAGTACAAACTTCACTTTTTCCCATCAAAATTCAAAATGAATGGCACGGCAATCATTTTCAAAATTCAAAATTACATGACTTTTAAGTTTATTCGAGTCGGGTCGGGTTCATGCAGGATTTAGCGGGTTAAATCGATAACCCAATTAGACTGACTCTGCCCGATTGCAATAACTCGAACCCACCAAACCTGATAATTTTGGTCTGGTTCATTGGGTTGGCACGATTTTGCTCACCCCTACTCGATGTTAATCTTCATCAACAATTCTAGATCCATTGTCGACTTCACACTTCATCAATGGCTTAGGGAAGAAAAATCAGGCCATTAGGTTTGACAGTGATGGAAAGAAGAGATAATAATTAAGAGTGTATTTTGAAATATGAAAAATGATAAATGTGGTTGAAGAAGATAAATGAGAAAAGATAAGGAAAGTTGAAAATAATGTTTGAAAATTGATACGCATGGACTATTTAATTTATTGAAACAAAAAAAACAAGGAAAATTATAAAATGTAGTTGCTAGAAAATATTTAATAGTATTCACGTGCCAACTATTAAAGATTGAGATTAATATAAGGGTAAATTACACTTTGGTATCCTGTAGTTTAACCTTATTTCATTTTAGTACCCTGTGGTTTGAAACCTGACACTTTGGTACCCTGAGGTTTTGACTGTTAGCACATTGGTACCCTCTAAACATTTTCCGTCCAATTTTAACAGAAATCTCTCACCTGAATCTCACGTGGGCTTCTTAAACAAAATTAGTCCCACTTTAATCTAAATTGAAGATCAAAATCTCTATTCTCTCCAACACAAACAAAATCAAAATCGTGGCCCACTCTGCGTCTGCGTCTTCGTCAAAATCCTTCCCCTCTCCAAAATTAAAATCTATCCTCTCTTCATCTTCGGCTTCGTCATAATCATGCCTCTTCATCTTCGTCAAAATCGTGCCTCTTGATGTCAAGGTCTTTCTCTCCTTTTTCTTCCATACCTTCACTTTCACCGCCTCCATATTGTATCGTTCTCACATTTAGGGTTCAACCAATTAGGATTTTTCCTTAAATACCATTCTAACAGTTTTTCTTATAAACTGATGCTGATTTGAGTATATCAATTTTTGCTTTTGAGAACTGGGTTGTATTGTTTACTTTGATTCGATTTTGTCATTGAAAGGGTGGGGGTTTCCATGTTTTTGCTTCTGTTTTAGTGGACATGCAACTTCTGGCACCATATTATGACGAAGATTTATTTTGTTAAGGATTTTGGATGGTTTGTGACTTTCTGATGATTAAATATCTAAACGTATTTTTCTCTGTTCAACTTGCAAATTATTAATGATCAACAGACTAGAGGAAAGTGCTATTGTTTTGTTACTTTCACAAATCCTCAATCAAAATCATGAAGATGAAGAGGCATGATTATGACGAAGTCGAAGATGAAGAGAGGATAGATTTTGATTTTGGTTGGGCACGATTGTTATTTTGGAGAGGGCAAGGATCTTGACGAAGACGCAAACGCAGAGAGGGGCACGATTTTGGTTTTGTTTGTGTCGGAGAGAATAGCGATTTTGATCTTCAATTTAGATTAAAGTGGGGACTAATTTTGTTTAAGAAGTCCACGTGAGATTCAGGTGAGAGATTTCTGTCAAAATTGGACGGAAAACGTTTAGAGGGTACCAATGTGCTAACAGTCAAAATCTCAGGGTACCAAAGTGAAATAGGGTCAAACTACAGGATACCAAAGTGTAATTTACCCTTAATATAATGATTGATGTCAATAATTCAATCCCTAATTTTACGCTCCTACACTTTAGGAATAAGGAATTAAATTTATGAATTAAATTAAGAATACTATTAAAAATTAAATTAAGACATAAAATTAGGAGTAATATTAAATTAGGAATAAAATCTAATGGACTCGTCCTTCTTCCCTAAGCCACGACAAAATCTTTCATCTTCTATTCTTCTATGTAAAGAATTCTTTTTTTTTCACTATTCTCCATTATCTCTATTGTGATAAAGAAGCTTGGCGCCCACAACGGATCTCATTATCATTGGTGAAGCTTGACATTGACAATATTATACAATGAGAGAACATGATATAATAGTCTTGAATTGTTTATCTCATTATTCAAATTCAATTCATCTTCAACATCAAATTCAATTTTTTTAAACTACAGAACACAAAGTTAAAAATAAACAGCCCACCCCCTCTAAAATCGTGCCCCTGCAACATGATTTCAGAACTGACTGTCAGTTTCTAAAATCATGTTGCAGAGGCGTGATTTCAGAGTTTAATATAAAAAACATTCATCACAAGATCCCACATATCATCACGTGATTGGTCCACCTAAGATGGAACTCACGCTACAGTAACACACTTCCCATCTTAGTATATTCAATATTTTCTGGGGCATTGTGAAAATTTAATGTTTGAAAAAAAAAACTTGTAACATGGCATTATGAAAAAACTTAAAAATATTTGCTTTTTTTCTTTTTTTTCTATTGTTTGCACTTTCTTCCTTCATTCTCCTTTTCCTTCCTCTCTTTCTTCCTTTTATAATGGCAATATTCGAGTTTTAATTTCTGAAATGTAGGGCATAAGTACAAATTAACGTGACCTAATGCTTTCTTGAATTAACCATTTTGAGCTTTGGACCGTTGTTTACTTCCACGTTTCCCCAAGTTGAACAATCATGTCATTGTACTGAAATTCAGCGTGTTTGTGTTTTTCCCATGCCTTTCTTCTTAGATTACCGTGTCCTTCCACCTTCCTCTTAAATGGTTACTTTTCTTTAAATGATTTTAAAATCATCTTGTTTTCCCCTATTTATTTCATCCCCTATCTGACTTCTTTTCTTCATCTCCACTTGTTCCTAATCATTCTTTCCTATTCTTCCTCATCTTTCCCTTCCTAATTTTCAAAAAGAATGGATGCTCATCCCATTGAGCCTCGCTTTGTGGAGGTGCTTCTTCGGAGGAACTCCTCTGAACATTTTTCTTTTACGAACCAAGGTGAAGGGTGCTTCATTTTTTTCGGTTGACATGATTGACTATTATCTCGACTTGGATGTTAATGTCTTCGTTATGTTTGCTAGAAGGTCTAGGCGTTCCATACCGCCACTTGATCATTTTATTGGTCAAAACGATGTTATTCCTCGTCCATGTAATGGTGTGGATCGTTTTACCCGTGGCAGGAGCTGTAGCGTCCTCTTTTGGAATACCGGTGGCCTAAATAGGCAACGCTTGGATTTTCTTCGAGAGTCGCTAACCTTGGGTAGCTTTGATGCGGCCATCCTGATGGACACTCATATTGTTGTCACTAACCAACTGGATGAATATCATCCTCGAGGGTATCGTTGTAGTGTTCAAGATGTTGTAGGTCCGGAATTGACTGGTGGAAGTATTATTACATGGCGTCCTCCCTTAGATTTTCACGAACTAAGTGGCTTAAGGATTTAGTGTCATCTTTGCCCTCTCTTCACTTGTGCTCGCTAACCGTTCCCTTAATCTTTAAGGCTTTCGCCTCTTTTTATTTCCTTTTGTTGTTCTGATGTGTATTATCTCATCTATGGCTAGTACAATGTAATCTTTTCCTTTTATGCTAATGATAATAGATCATTGTGTTTCTTTATGACCATGCTTCTTTAGTTGTAGCTTTCCCTAAGATTTTCTTAATTATGAGCTTTATTTTGCTGATGTCATCGTACTCTTTCTTTTGAGACTATTTATACCTCGTCTTCTTGGTTCTTTTGGCATTCCTCATCCATAGTTATCGTGTCCTTGGTCATTGTGTATATGCTAATGGGATGCATGTACTTTTAAACTTTATATATTCCATATGATCAACTAGTGGTTCCTATGAATTTGTCCCATTTTAGGTGCTTATTCCTTCAAGGCTTTAGTAACTATACTACGGACCTAAAGACCCTAAGCCTTTCTCTTGGTTTGAGTAAAAGGGTCCATACAGTTTGGTCCTACCACTCCTACATATAAATCCATAATTACTAACAATTTAAAGCAATTTTTTTTTCAATTTTCTTAAGAAAATAACTTAAATAATTAAATAAAACTAAATTTTTATCACTTTCCAGAATAACTTTTATTTCTTAATTGATAATTAATAAATCAATAATAAATATTAACAAATTAGGTATATATATATCCAGATGGCACGCGTTCATATATGGTATAATATATATAATGCTGCATCCAAAAACCTTAACAACAATCTTTTTTCGGTAATAAACGGCCTCCAAAGAGGCTAAGAGGCTTTTGTTATACTTTGTGGATTGTTAGTAGTTTTGCTACCGCCAAGGCTGAACGCAATTTTTATAGCTATATTTATATTTTATATATCTTATTCCCAANCCGCCGCCGCCGTTCACCATTTGGGGAGGAGATGAGATGGGAGTGAGAGGGGCAAATTAGGAATTCTACCATAATTCCCTAGGTAGACTTGGATTACATCAGAAATGTGAAGTAAAGAAAAATGGCCTATGTAATGTAAAGCCCTTTACATTGTAATCCACTTTACATAGCTCAAATTACCATACCAAACACATGAAAATCTTGAAAACCGTGCCCTTTTACATTGTAAACCTTATCTCCTCCCTACCAAACGGAGCCTAAATTTTCTCTAAATTGTATTCTATGTATACATTGCACCCACAAGGTGACGCACGCCCAAATGACTTATGTAACAAAATTTTACTTTTTATACTCTTTATAAAGTAAAGTATAAGCATCTCTGACTTCAAATACCCTTGATTTCATAATTTTACGTAAGCATTTCTTGAAAATGGTAATTAAAAAGGATGTGGTATTTCATTTTCAATCAAATAACTCCTGTAACATGTTTTTTTTTAAAAAAACAAATACAAAAGTTTCATACCAAATAGACCAATTAATCAACTAGTGCTATGTTGCACAGTGATGAATTTGTTATTATTAAACTCTAAAATCGCGCCCTGCAACGCTATTTTAGAATTGATTGTTAGTTTTGAAATTGTGTTAAAGGGGCACGATTTCAAAGGGGCGGGTTTTGTTTTTTTTTTTTTTTTTTT
>QANZ01052970.1:44535-60156 GCA_003254925.1 Chamaecrista fasciculata | reverse complement strand
TTTTTTTTTTTTTTTTTTTTGTATAATTTTTAAAAAATGAATTTGAACCTGAGGATGTGCTGAATTTGAATAATGAGATGGAGATTTTTTTATTGAAAAATTAAAGATAAGTAGTTCAAGACTATTATATCATGTTATCTCATTTTTTAAATTGTCAATGTTAATCTTTGTCAACGATTCTAGATCCATTGTCTTCGCCAAACTTCATCATTGGCTTAGGCAAGAAAAATCAGGCCATTAGGTTTGACTATGATGGAAAGAAGAGATAATAATTAAAAGTGTATTTTTTTTTGTTACACAAGACAAAGCCTAAAGCTAAGAGCTAACTAGACGGGGAAAACAAACCCCACTCATATCCGCAACAACACAAGAAACACAGCCTGGAGGACAACTACTAAATTCAATGATCTCTCTTGGCAAAGAATGAGCATAATTAGCGAGCCAATCTGCAACACCATTTGCTTCTCTAAACACATGACTAACCTGACACATCCATCCTTCGTCTGAAACCAGCTTCCTTATGCGCTTCACTAAACCAGCAAAAGGGTGCTCTGCATTAGCGCCTTCAGTGATTAAAACAACAGCAACTTTGGAGTCTGACTCAACAATCAAGTTAGTAACCTCCAAACGCTTTGCAATGCAAAGGGCATCATATATGGATTGAAGTTCAGCGTGTGTGATAGAAATAGGACCAAAGTTATAAGCAAAGCCAACGATCCAAGTACCAGAGTCGTCACGCAGAACTCCTCCCCCAGCCGCATTACCATCCCTCCAGCATGAACCGTCGGTATTAAATTTTAACATCCCCTGTATCGGGTGACTCCAGGTGACTAGAACTTCATTCCTGCACTCCGCCCTGCTATGCGTGAAGCTACTACCACTTACATACTCGCTCAAGTTGACCAGGCATCGAGATATCAAACCAGAAACACCATTACTTGTCGAGCCATGAGTGACAGCACACCGATTCTTCCACAAGTTCCAAGTAACATACCCGAAGATGATGAACCAAGGAATTATGTGCGTCCCATCCTTCCCCCATTCATCATGAATATTCCTTAGAACCCATTCCTCAGCTGTCAAATCAAAGAACTCCTCCGCTAGCGAGTCTTTAATAAACCACTTCCACACCCCTTTCGCTACATGACAGTCTCGAAGACAATGGACTACATCTTCCTCAAAGCCACAATTAAAAATGCACAAATTAGAGGTAATAATGTGTCTTCCAAACAACAGGCTTCTAGTAGGGATTCTATTATGGAGCAATAACCACATAAAGGTTCTAACTTTCGGGACCCCATCCCACTTCCAAAGCTTCTTCCAAACGCCCACATACTCTCTGTCGAAAGGTGGAATCATGCTTTCATAAGCTGACTTCACAGTAAACAAGCCATTAGATGTATGATTCCAAGCCACCGTATCACAGCCATTATCATCCCGAGGGGGCGAAATTAACAGAACCTGATCAGCCAGCAACAAAGGGATATAGTTTTTGATAATATTGGTGTTCCAAGTTCCATCATACATAACCATGTCACACACTTTCACTTCTCTCATGTTGCTAGACAAAGACAAATTAATCTCACCTTCAAGAGAAGTGCAACCAACAACCCATGAATCCTGCCAGAACCGAACTGATCTGCCATCTCCAATCCGCCATGTTAACCCCTTCATAAAGATATCCCAAACATGTGAAATGCCTCTCCACACATTGGAACTATTTTGTTTCTGTTTGACAATAGGTACAATTCCAGTACCACATCTGTACTTATCTCGTAACACCTGAACCCATAATTTCCCTTCATTCTTGGTGAGCTCCCAAGCGAGTTTCAACATATGGGCATCATTACTACGCTTCAAATTCCTAACTCCAAGCCCGCCAATAACTTTGGGAGAGCACACTCTTTCCCAAGAGATCATGTGCATCTTCCTCTTGACATCAGTGCTTCCCCATAAAAAATTCCGAGCAGCTTTCTCCACATCCTTAAGCACACTAGAAGGTAAAGAAGCTGTCTGCATAGAATACGAAGGGATGGCATGTAACACGGAATTGACAAGCACAGCCCGACCAGTGAGATTAAGGGTACTTGCTTTCCAACTAGAAAGACGCCTTTGCACTTTTTCTAACAAGAAGTTATAAGTATTCTTAGAAACCTGCCCATGATGAATGGGGGCTCCCAGATACTTGCCCAAATCAGCAGTAAGTTTGAAACCCAGTTCGCCACTAATTTGAGCAGCTCTGGTGTGATTGACATTTTTGGAGAAAAAGATTCTAGTTTTATCAGCATTCACTCTCTGCCCAGAGCTCTTGCAAAACTGATTCAGAACATTATTAATCACCTCCACTTGCTCCAAACTAGCTTCCGTGAATAGAATCAAGTCATCGGCAAAGAACAAATGAGAGATCTCTGGCCCCTTCCTAATGAGACGGATAGGACTCCAAATCTTATTCTCCACAGCCATAGAAATAAGTCTTGAAAGCCTTTCCATACATAAAACGAAGAGATACGGAGAAAGCGGGTCCCCTGTCTAACTCCACGAGAAGGGTTGAAAGAATTAGTAAGACCACCATTCCAAAGGATTCTCATGTCAGAAGTAGAAACACAGGCCATAATAACATTTACAAACCAATGGCTTAGGCCAATACTAACTAGAGTTTCGTGTAAAAAACCCCAATCCAGTCGATCATATGCCTTTTCAAAATCAATCTTTATAGCCATAAAACCTTTCTTCCCTTTCATCTGTCTCATAGAGTGAATAACCTCTTGAGAAATGATAATATTATCACTACTATGCCTACCCCTGATAAAAGCACACTGGGTTGGCGAGATAATCTTCTCCAAATGTGACTTCAAACGATTAGCAATAACTTTAGTAACAAGTTTATAGATAACGTTACACAGAGAAATTGGTCGCATATCCTTCAAGGTTTCCGGATTCTCACACTTAGGAATAAGTACCAGTATAGTTTGATTGACCTCTCTAATAGTATCTGGCTCTGCAAAAACTTTCTTCACAAAACTACAAACAGAGGCACTGATCACATCCCACTGACTCTAAAAGAAGATAGCATGAAGCCCATCACTCCCCGGGGCTTTAAAAGGACCCATGCTAAACATTGCTTCCTTAATTTCAGCATTACAAAGTGGTCTTTCAATATCCATGACATCCTCCAAAGAAAGCGCATAGCTACGGATGCATGACAAATCACCATTCCGCATGTAGGCATCCTGAGAAAAGAGGTCTGCATAGAAATTAATAGCCATAGTCTTCAAAGCATTCTGATCTCCAACCCACTCACCATTATTATCTTTCAGAATTTGAATTTTGTTCTTCTTTCTTCTAATAATGGTTGATGCATGGAAAAACTTCGTGTTACGATCTCCAAAGGAAAGCCAATTACATCTGGATTTCTGAAACCAAAGCATCTCCTCTTGCTCAAGAATTAGATTGAACTCGTCCCAAAGAATAGAACGAAGTTCTTCCAGATCAGGGCGAGAGTAATTTTCTAAAGTCCGTTCTATCCCATTAAGCCTGCGTATAATGGTATGCTTCCGTCTATAGATATCCCCAAAAACCTCCTTATTCCAGACCGTCACCTTCTCCGTAAAGTTATGACAGCCTTCTACCCAATCTCCATTACTAGGCCACGCCTCCTCAACTAACCCTGCAAAAGATTCATGCGAAAGCCATGCAGCTTGAAATCTGAAAGGCCTAGGTTCCCGGTTATAAGCATCTTCCTTCCCAAAGTAAACCACCACCGCTCTATGATCGGACTTAAACATAAGCCCATTCATAACAAAAGCATCAGGAAAATCAAGTTGCCACCTCAGATTACAACAAGCTCTATCAATTCTTTCTTTAACTCTTCCCTTCTCCCAAGTAAATTTAGCACCTTTGCACCCCATATCCATAAGCTCACATTGATTCAAACATTCAGAGAAGAGACGGATAGCATTCCAATCATGAAGATCGCTTCCTGTTTTTTCACTACTCAACAGATACGAATTAAAGTCACCCATAATAAGCCAGGCTCCTCTAATCTCTCTAGCAATCATCACCAACTCCCTCCAAAGATCCCTTCTAGAAGCTGATTGTGGGCTACCATACACCATTGTAAGCATGAATTCCTTGTTAGAGACTCTAGAAAAAACTTCAGCATGTATATGATACTTACTACTAGATTTAGCATTAACAATCCAGTAATTAGCATCCCAAAGTAGCCAAATTCCTCCACTAAATCCCATAGCATCCACATAAAAAGAATCATCGAAGTCAAGTTTCCTAATAACCTTCGCACGATTATCTCCGCTAATACGGGGCTCAAGTACTGCAAGAATACCAACATCATATAGTCTTCTCATTTCTTTGACATGTCTTACGAAAACGGGATGTGCAGCACCCCTACAATTCCAACTTGTAATATTCATAATTAAAAAAAAAGTGTATTTTGAAATATGAAAAATGATAAATGTGGTTAAAGAAGATAAATGAGAAAAGATAAGGAAGGTAGAAAATAATGTTTGAAAATTGATAAGCATGGACTATTTAATTTGTAGAAACCAAAAAAACAAGGAAAATTGTAAAATGTAGTTTCTAGAAAATATTTAATAGTATTCACATGCCAACCATTAAAGATTGAGATTAGTATAATGATTGATGTCAATAATTCAATTCCTAATTTTATGCTCCTACTCTTTAGGAATTATGAATTAAAATTATGAATTAAATTAAGAATACTATTAAAAATTAAATTAGGACTTAAAATTAGGAATAATATTAAATTGTGCTTCGAATTAAAATAGGAATCAAACACTCAATGTATATAGTTTTCAAGAATTATTTTCAACTTTCCTTTTTTTTTTCTACATTTATCTTTTTCAACCATATTTATTATTTTCCATATTTTAAATTACACTAAAATCTAATGGACTCATCTTTCTTCCCTAAGCCACGACGACGTCTTTCATCTTCTATTCTTCTATGTAAACCGTTCTTATTTTTCACTATTCTCCATTATTTCTATTGTGATAACGAAGCTTGGCGTCAACAATGGTCTCATAATCGTTGATGAAGCTTGACATTGGCAATATTAAAAAATGAGAGAACATGATATAATAGTCTTGGACTGTTTATCTTTCATCGTCCAATAAAAGGATCTCCATCTCATTATTCAAATTCAACTAATCTTCAACATCAAATTCAATGTTTTTTTTAAACTACACAACACAAAGTTATAAAAAAGGCCACCCCTCTGACATCATGCGATTGCAGCATGATTTCAGAACTGATTGTCAGTTTCTAAAATCATGTTGCAAGGCGTGATTTCAGAGTTTAAGATAAAAAAAAAATTCATCACATGATCCCACATATCATCACGTGATTGGTCCACCAGAGATGGAAATCGCGTTATTGTAACACAAGTCCCATCTTAGTATATTCAATATTTTCTAGGGCATTGTGAAAATTTATTAGTATTTTTGTATTATTTGAAAAAAAAACTTGTAATATGGCAATATAAAAAAACTTGAAAATATTTGCCGTTTGTTTTTTTTTTGTTTGTACTTTCTTCCTTCGTTCTCCGTTTTCTTCCTCTCTTTCTTCCTTTTAGCTTGTCAGTATTCGTTTTTTAAATTCTGAAACGTGGTGCATGAGCACAGATTAACGTGACCTCATGTTTTTTTTAATTAACCATTTCGAGCTTTGGATCGTTGTTTACTTCCACGTTTTCCCAAGTTGAGCGGTCATGTCTTCGGCGTGTTTGTGTTTTTCCCATGCCTTTCTTGTTAGATTATCGTGTCCTTCCACCTTCCTCTTAAATGGTTACTTTTCTTTAAATGATTTTAAAATCATCTCTTGTTTTTTCCTCTATTTATTTCATTCCCCCACTTGACTTCTTTTCTTCATCCACTTGTTCCTCATCATTCTTTCCAAATCTTCCTCATCTTTCCCTTCCTATTTTTTTGAAAAGAATGGATGCTCATCCTATTGAGCCTCGCTTTGTGGAGGTGCTTGTTCGGAGGAACTCCTTTGAACATTTTTCTTTCACGAACCAAGGTGAGGGGTGCTTCATTTTTTCAGTTGACATGATTGACTATTATCTCGACTTGGAGGTTAATGTCTTCGTTATGTTTACTAGAAGGTCTAGGCGTTCCATACCGCCACTTGATCTTTCCATTGGTCAGAACGATGTTATTCCTCGTCCATGTAATGGTCAGGATCGTTTTACCCATGGCAGGAGCTGTAGCGTCCTCTTTTGGAATACTGGTGGCCTAAATAGCCAACGCTTGGATTTTCTTCGAGAGTCGCTAACCTTGGGTGGCTTTGAAGCGGCCATCCTGATGGATACTCGTATTGTCGTCACTAACCAATTGGATGAATATCATCCTCAAGGGTTTCGTTGGAGTGTTCAAGATGCTGTAGGTCCGGAATTGACTGGTGGAAGTATTATTATATGGCGTCCTCCCTTGGATATGCAAATTGTCTTTCACGAACTAAGTGGCTTAAGGATTCAGTGCCATCTTTGCCCTCTCTTCACTTGTGCCCGCCAATCGTTCCCTTAATCTTTAAGCCTTTCACCTCTTTTTATTTCCTTTCGTTGTTCTATTATGTATTATTTCATCTATGGCTAGTACAATGTAATCTTTCCGTTTTATGCTAATGATAATAGACTATTGTGTTTTTTAATGACCATGCTTCTTTAGTTGTAGCTTTCCCTCAGATTTTCTTAATTATGAGCTTTATTTTGTTGATGTCATCGTTCTCTTTCTTTTGAGACTATTTATACCTTGTCTTCTTGGTTCTAGTGGCATTCCTCATCCATTGTTATTGTGTCCTTGGTCATTGTGTATGCTAATGAGGATGCATGTACTTTTAAACATTCCCGTTTATGAGGTTAATTCCTCTCTATCCATTTTGGAGTTAGGTTTTCCCCGTGAAGGGGTTGATTTCATTGTCTCGGCTGGTTGGAATAATTTTAGTCTTGACCTTTGTGATCCAGTTGCCATGATCCGCTCTTCCGTTGCCTACTATCGGTCTGAAAAAGTTAGCTATCGTTGCTCATTTTTCATGACCCATGGGAGTTGTACGAGACATTTGTCTGACCATGATTTTCATATTTTTAATACCTGTTTGGAGACTTTCAACGACCTTGTTTTGTGGGCGGGGGATCTTTTTCAGCATAATGCTACTGTCCGAGATATGATGGACCATCGGGAGTTCTCCATTCTTGTGCTTGTGGAAACTTGCACCTCTTTTGGTAGCAATTTTGTTGACTTAGCTCATTCTTGGGGCTTTTACAATTGGAGTAAAGTGACCCGGTAGTCGTAAGGAGGAGGAGGTGGGGTGGGATCATTATCTTCTAGAAACGTCACATCTTAGTGAACTTCCTTTTTCATGACGTTTTTGTTGTGATTATGAAGACACATTATAACAAATGAAATGAGGTTTGAAAGAATTTGGGTAACCTCACAAATTATAGAGCTGGATATCACCCAGATAATTCCACAAAGGAATAATACAACAAATGTATATGTTCAGAGTTTAGACAATGGCAGCACTAAGCAGCTAGTACACGTTCTTGTTCTCTTCTTTCGCATTTGAATTGATCTTCAACATATAGTTGAATGCTCCAAGAGTTCTCATAAGGAAATGATATGAATTTAAACTCCAACGGCTACCAATTGATGATACTCAGAAATGTTCTTCAAATTTCGTGGCTTATCATCATTTAACTTCCATTTATGTTTGTTTTGCTTAGTAGGAAACTTTAATTTTCATTTAACTTTAGCTAGGATTCCTCAGCAATCGGTCGACAGACAGGATTTGAAATATTTTCATATTTGGATCCTTTCCTAAAATAAAATTATCAAGTTAGGAAACTAATTGCATTTAATAAATTCTCATAATAGGCAACAAGATATGTCAAATTAGATCAATCGTAATCACACACCATATGAATTAATTGATACAATCAAACATTTAATAAGGTGTAATCATTCAAGAATATTTTCATATATATAAGAATCTGCAATAACGCTTTGCTAATCAGAATAAAACTTTCCCAAGTAGTTTGCAACTCATAAATATCAACATTTAAGAGATAATACAAAATTACATGTTACTAAAAATAATAAATCATTTAATACAAAATTTTTGTAAATTATCAAAATAAATAAACAATAAAAGATATGAAATCGTAGAGCCAATGGTTCCTTAGCATCAGATTTTCCAACACACAGCGACATCTTTCATCTTCTATTCTTCTATGTAAAGCATTCTTCTTTTTCACTATTCTCCATTATTTCTATTGTGATGACAAAGCTTGGCGCCGACAATGGATCACATAATCGTTGATGAAGCTTGGCATTGGCAGTATTAAAAACTGAGAGAACACGATATAATAGTCTTGAACTATTTATCTTTCATCGTCCAATAAAAGGATCTCCATCTCATTAGTATAGAGAAGAAGAGAAGAAAATACTGAATGTTATCGTGTTGCTATTACCATTTCTCAGCTAGATATATACAATTACAATGAGAGAGGTAAGTACACGTGTCTACATCTGATTGCCTACACTAAATACAATGAGCTGTACAAAACAGAAAAAAAGAATATACTAGAGAATAAAGGACAGCTGTCATAACCGAAATCAGCAATCATAAGGCAATGATGACAGCAGCTCCTCATGGTGATTAATGCAATAATTAAGACCAATTAAACACAGGCATAATATTCTAACATCCCCTCCTCAAGATGGGAATTGGTGAGGAACCAAACCCAACTTGCAAACAAGAGTAGTGAACTGTGGTTTTGCCAAAGATTTAGTGAAGATGTCTGCTACTTGGAGCTGTGTTGGGATGTGTTGAGGAGCTATGAAATTGTCTCTGCATTTGTCTCTAATGAGATGACAATCAATTTCTATATGTTTAGTCCTCTCATGATAAACAGGGTTAGAGGCAATGTGGATAGCTGACTTATTGTCACACCACAATGGGATAGGTGTAGGTGTTGTAATCTGGAAATCTTGTAAAAGATAAGTAATCCACTGCACTTCACACAGGGTATTGGCCATAGATCGATATTCTGCCTCACATGAAGACCTTGAGACAGTGGTTTGTTTCTTGGTCTTCCAAGAAATGATGTTATCTCCTAGAAAAACACAATACCCCGTTAAGGATCTTCTTGTTAATGGGCAGGAGGCCCAGTCACTGTCACAGTAGGCTTCCATAGTCATATCAGATGAAGATTTGTAGTAAATTCCTAAAGTGGATGTTCCTTTTAGATACTTCACTACATGTAATGCTGCATCCATGTGTGTCTGATGAGGATTGTCAACGAATTGACTCAATTGCTGCACTACATAAGTTATATCGGGCCTTGTCAGATTGAGGTATAGCAGTCTACCAACCAACCTTCTATACTGTTCTGCTTCAGGTAGTGGTTTAGAATTTTGATCAAATTTAAATCCTCGAGGCATAGGTGTGTCAACTTGGGTTGCATCTGTCAAGTGTGTATCAGAAATAATATCTTGTATGTACTTCTTTTGACAAATGAAGGTTCCAGCCTCACTTCTTGCAATCTCAATGCCAAGGAAATACTTGGCGAAACCCAAGTCTTTGATAGTGAAAAGTTTGTCAAGTAACTGTTTGACTTGTAGAATTTCTGCTTCAGAGGATCCTGTTAATAACACATCATCTACATAGACAATCAAGGCCATAAAACTGTTAGATGTACTACGTGTAAACAAACAATGATCATTAGGAGACTGATGGAAGCCTTGCTTAATAAGATGAGAAGTAAATTCATGATTCCACTCCCTAGAGGCTTGTTTTAAACCATAGAGTGACCTCTTAAGTTTACACACATCCCCTTCCTTTGCTTTGGTGTACCCTTCTGGAGGTACTAAGTAAACTTCTTCCTTCAAGAAACCATGTAAGAAGGCATTATTAATGTCTAATTGATGTATGGGCCATCCTCTACAAGTAGCAATTACAATAAAAACTCTAATGGTCACTAGCTTTGCCACGGGTGAAAAACTTTCTACATAATCTACTCCTGCAATCTGTTTATAACCCTTGGCCACTAGTCTTGCTTTATACCTATCCACTGTCCCATCTGGTTTTGTTTTAATTTTATAAACCCATTTTGAATCTATAGCTTTCTTGCCAGGTGGGAGTTTGGTTAATTCCCAAGTGTCATTCTCCTGTAAGGCAGTTAACTCTCTCTCCATAGCTTCTACCCACTCCTTATGTTTAATAGCCTGACTATAACTATGTGGTTCTTGGATCTTAGATACATTAACCATAAAGGCAGTATATGAGTGAGCAAAATCAGAGATGCAAGGTTGATGAATGGATAGATTACAGACATAGTCTTGTAACCATGGGGGTCGATTTTTAACTCTAGTGCTTACTCTTGGTGCAGGACAAGTGGGAGATTGATCTGTAGAGGATGAATTAGGAATGGCAGTGTCATTACTGTCAGGAGTGTTTGAAGGAAAAGTTGAAACAGAAATATCTGGGGTGTGAGACTTAGAAATAGGAGACTGTGTAGAAGTATTTTGTTCTGCATCAGACTGCAAATCATGTACTTCATTATTTTTATCAAAATGCGCCAGAGGTGTACCTGTAACATTAGCTTCATTAGTGTCATTAAACAAATTATCATCTTCATAAGCTACAATAGTTGATGTCTGTAGGGTTGGTGTATTAGTGGTGAGTGTGGAAAAAAGGGAAGACATGTTCATAGAACCTAATGTCTCTGCTGATATGCACTTTATGTGTGGTAAGGTCATAAACTTTATATGCTTTCTGACCCGAGACATATCCAATGAAGATGCATTTGTGAGATCTTTGGGTAAATTTATCTTTATGAGGATCATTATTAGAGATGAAGCATAAGCTGCCAAAGACTTTTAGTCTGGTATAGTCAGGTAAAGTATCATGTAAGAGTTCAAATGGGGTTTTCCAATCTAAAACAGCAGTAGGCAATCGGTTAATGATATATGTAGCAGTTAAGATAGAATCCCCCCAAAATTTCTTGGGTAAATTTGCTTGAAAAAGTAAGCTTCTAGCTACTTGCAGAAGGTGTTTATGCTTCCTTTCCACTACCCCATTTTGTTGGGGTGTATAAGGACATGATTTTTGGTGGGATATTCCCAACTGGTTGAATAATGTTTGGCAGCTATGATTAGTGAATTCAGTCCCATTATCTGTCCTTATAATTTTAACTGGTTTGTCATACTGTTTTTGGACCTGAATAAGGAAGGATTTTAGAGTATGTGGAACTTGGTCTTTAGTTTTAAGCAGAAATGTCCAGGTTACTCGGCTAAAGTCATCAACTATGGTTAAGACATAATGTGCTTTATTTAAGCTAGGAATGGCATAAGGTCCCCAAAGATCAGCATGTAATTTCTCAAGTGGTTTTTCTGCTCGGGTTTGACTGGTTGGAAAGGGCAATCTTTGCTGTTTGGAATAATGACAGACATCACACACAGATTCAGAATCTGATTTATCAAGCTTAGAAATGTTAATTTGATTAAGAACATTTTTGGAGCAATGTCCAAGCCTTTGGTGCCAAATAACAACAGAATTTTCATTAATAGAGCTTGTAATATGACAAGCTAGTACATCATTTGCAGTATTTAAGACATAACCATACTTCTTCAAAGCATCCTGAATAACCTGAGAACTAAAAGAACTAGGCTCTAGAATATATAGATTTTTCTTTACTGCTGCAACAGCAATAATTTCCTTACTCTTCGGGTCCTGCACAATACAATGAGACTTGAGAAACGTAACTGATAATCCAGTATCACAGACAAGTCTATTTACTGATAATAAGTTGAATTTGAATGAAGGGACAACAAGGACATTAGTCAGTATCATTTTAGGATGTAAGTGAACTTGGCCTTTTCTGTTAACAATTTTCATGCTGGAATCTGGAAGATGTATTTTAATGGTTGTATGAACAGATTTTATATGCTGCACCAGGTTAATATCTGAGGCCATATGTGATGAAGCCCCAGTATCTATGATCCAACAGCCACTACTTATAGAATAGCTATTAATATTAGGGGAGTAAGAGCTAATGGAAAGAGAAGTACCTGCATAATCCACCAAATTTGCATAATTCACCTGTTCCTCGACTTGTTTTCCTTTTAACATCTTGCTCATCTCCTCTTTAACCAGCTGTGACACCATACTGGCCAATTCTGGTCTTCCACCATTGTGCTCAGCTCCCTCTAGCATTCCATCTGCACCCACCATGTTGGTAGTAGCCTTTTTTGCGGGTGTTCCCTTCTTTCCTTCTTTGAACTTGTCATACCAATCCGGATATCCATGTAACTTGAAGCAAGTTTCCTTGGTATGCCCAGTGATACGACAATGATCACAAAACCTATCTGACTTCCTTCCAGCATCCTTCTTTTTGCCAGAGAATTTCCCATCAGCATCATTCTTCTGGACAGCTCCTTTAGCCATCATAGCACTAGCCTCTGCGCCAGAAGCAGAATAAGTTTGACTGACACTTTTCTGACTCTCTGTCCTAATGACCATGGCAAATGCCTTACTGACACTAGGTAAAGGTTCTAGGGTCAAAATCTGTCCCCTTATAACTTCAAATTCAGGGTTCAAACCCATAAGAAATTGTAACAACCTGGTTGAAGCAGAAATTTCTTTCAGTTTTGTAGTAAGATTGCAAGTACATCCAGTACACTTGCAAGCAGGCAATGGAACAAGGCGATCCATCTCATCCCATGCCTTATGAAGTTTGCTGTAATAGCAAGTAACAGTATCACTACCCTGTTGGACAGAACTCATTTATCTCTGTATTTGATAGAGCTGGGGACCTGTACTCATCCCATATCTCTCCTCTATTTCATCCCATAAAGCTTTGGTAGTGGGACAATAGATGAGGGTGTCAGCAATATCTTTAGTGATGGAGTTAGTGACCCAAGACTTCACCATAGAATCTACTTTCTTCCATTTCTTATAATCAGTCTCATCAGTGGGAGGAAGTAAGCTCCCATCAACAAAACCGACCTTATCCTTTGCCTCTAAAGAAGTTCGAATCGCTATACTCCAAGTAAGGTAGTTTGTTCCAGTCAAATGGGTAGTAACTAGAGCCATGCCAGGATGGTCTGAGTTTTGCAGCATGAAGGGTCCTTCCTGTGCATTCTGAGCAGAGGAGGCCTTCGAAGAACTACTCTTACTGCCTTGAGATTCTTCCATAGCTTAAAGAAAGTCTCAAAGGTAAGAATCAGTAATGCGGAAATAGTTAGAAAAACCTTCAAGCTCTGATACCAAGAACAAGGGTATAGAGAAGAAGAGAAGAAAATACTGAATGTTATCGTGTTGCTATTACCATTTCTCAGCTAGATATATACAATTACAATGAGAGAGGTAAGTACACGTGTCTACATCTGATTGCCTACACTAAATACAATGAGCTGTACAAAACAGCTAAAAAGAATATACTAGAGAATAAAGGACAGCTGTCATAACCGAAATCAGCAATCATAAGGCAATGATGACAGCAGCTCCTCATGGTGATTAATGCAATAATTAAGACCAATTAAACACAGGCATAATATTCTAACAAAATTCAACTCATCTTCAACATCAAATTCAATTTTTTTCTTTATGTTACACAACACAGTTTAAGAAAACAAAGAAAGCCCAGCCCCTCTGAAATTGTGCCCCTATAGCAGGATTTCAAAATTAATTGTCATTTTCTAAAATCGTATTGTAGGGTCGTGATTTCAGAGTTTAATATAAAAAAAAAAAAATCATGACAAAGTCCCACATATCATCACATGATTGGTCTAGGCGAGATAGAATTCGTGTTACTGTAACGCAACTCACATCTCAGTATATTCAATATTTTTTGGGGTACTGTGAAAATTTATTACTATTTTTGTATTATTTGAAAAAAAAAACTTGTAACACGACATTATACCATCACCAGCCAGTGGTTTGGTGTGTTGGTCACCAAACAATTTTGATTTAAAATTGGTAAATAATCGGATGAAACGATTAAGAATCTTGAAAATCGACTTCAACTAAATGTTTTGAAGTTAAATTGGTCTATATATGTTTTTCTCATGATGTTATTTTAAGGGATTTTCTTTCTTATTAAGTTTGAACTTACAACAATATGTTACTTGCTAATTTTCAATTCAATATATGATATATTATCGTCTCATTTTCACTCAATCAAGCTTTAATCTATGAAATTTATTATATATTTTAATAATTGTTAGTTTATTTTTTTTATTATATTAAATTAAATATAGTATTATTAATTTAAGGCAAAAGACTTGTTGGTGCCCCTAACGTTTGGGGTCAGTTTCAGTTATATCTCTAACGTTTGTTTTGTGTCAATTATGCCCCTTACGTTTCACATTGTTGTCAATTATACCTTAATCTCAAATTCTGATATCAACTAATTAATGTCTCCTTATATATTCAGTATGGTGCTCTTCGTTTCATTGAGTTTTGAGGACTTTTTAGGGGGTTTTGTTACTTCTTTAACGTGTATGAACTTGGTTTTATGTTGAATCACTTTTCTGGGGGCTTATATAATTTCCATTATATGTTTGACGATTTAGTTTTGTCACCTTTCAATAAATTCTGATTGATTGGAAGTTTGGAACCCTATTGCTTGGATTTGTGAAATTTGTGTGAGCTTTTCGCCTTGTCTTAAGGTCTACTTTGGCGTTTCTTAAGACCAAGAAAAATTTGTTCTAGAAGAAGAAAAATATTAAAAAAAAATTATTCATAGTATCTTTAAATAATATTATAAAAATGACATATAGTTTACTATTTTACATAACGTTTTATTTCTTTTAAACAATGTTATTTGAGGGCCTCTTTGGGGCCATATTATTTCAATTCAAGTCAAGTTTATGGAATGAGATGAGATTAAGTTTGAATTGGATGAGATAAAATGATGTATTGGTGTTTGGGTGATTTTAGAAAAAATGATGTTAAATAGGATGTGAAATTATATAAAAGGGTATGTAATGATTGTGGTTGGTTGAAATAGGTTTATGGATTTTTTAATTTGTATAGGGGTAGAAATGGTAGTAAATAATGAGATGAGATGGAGATAATGAGATGAGATGATAGGTGTTTGGGTGTGGTTTGATTGAAATGATATTGAGTTGAGATGATATTGGAAAGTGTGATATGCTATTGGAAAGCGTGAGGATGAGAAAATTTTGGATGAAGGGTTAGAGGTCAAACCAAGTGAATGAGATGAAGGGCCAAAATGAAAATAATATTGGAATTATTTTAAGAATACATTTTGGTCCATTAATTTGTACCGGTCCTATTAATCAATCCCTAACATGTGTAAATGATAACTTGGGGCTTACACGAAATCTCAGTCATCAATAATCGGATCTATTTGTGAAATCCAACGAAAAAAAATAACAAAGAATAGTTTAAGGACCATAATGCAAATAACAAAACAACACAAAAATGTTTGGTCAATGGTTCATTTTGATCCAAAATGTATGCCCTAATATTCATTTGGTCCATTATGTTTCAAAATGTTCATATTGATCCTAAATGTTGGCAAAATAATTCATTTTGGTCCTAAATACTGGTAAAATG
>QANZ01052970.1:9231-35731 GCA_003254925.1 Chamaecrista fasciculata | reverse complement strand
GCAAAAAAAATTGCCACATGTGCATTGAGTCAAAATTGAGGGCATAATTGAAACGTTGGTTGCACATTGAGGGCATGTCTGAACAAAATGAAACGTTAGGGGCATAACTGAAAATCACTGCAAACGTTAGGGGCATGAAAGGGTGTTTTGCCAAAAAAAAATACATAAACATATATAAAAAATAAATTAAAAAATAAAAAAAAGTATATGTGGGCTCGCGAGTTGGATTGAATTGAGAAATTAAAAAATAATCCTAGAGTGCTCATATATCTCTTTCATCTTTAATGAAATGATCTCCATCTAATTATTTAAATTCAACTCATTTTCAACTTCAAATTCATTCTTTTTAAATTACACAATACAATTTTTTTTTTTAAAAAAAAAGCACCCAGCCTCTCTGAAATCGTGCCCATACAATGTGATTTTAGAATTGACTGTTAGTTTCTGAAATAACGTCTCGTGTTGTAGGGCATTTCAGAGTTTAATATAAAAAATTCATCACGTGGTCCCTTGTGATTAGTTCACTCGAGATGGAAATCGCGTTACTATAGCGCAAGTTCCCATCTCAGTATATTCACTATTTTATACATTATTTTTATCATAAAATATATTTTTTACATGATAGATTTCTAATTAAAAACTATTTTATACAGCTATCTTATATTATAATATCAATTAATTCCATAACAAGAATAGTATTAATTAATCTTTTTTACATTTCTGCCTATATGTAGTTGATTTAATCCTAGCCGTTGATTTAATCTATTGTCCAATACATTAGTGAAATTGTGCATATATATTAGAGTGTTAAGTGACTTGACTATTGAGAGAAGAAGAGAAGAAAGAACAGAGTGGTGAGGACGATGGCGATGCTACCAATGGGCTTGTTCGAAGATATGGAGGAGGAGGAGGGTCTAATAATGAACTTCTCTACACCTACGACTGCGACTACGACTACGACTGCGACTGCGATGCCGATGGAACTCGATCAAGTTAAATTGCTCCAGATTTTTGGCGTCGAAGTGGATAACAAGCCCGTCGACGCCGACTTTTTCAACAGCTTCGAGGATGATTTTGACGATTCTGATATCAATTAATTAATGTCTCCTTATATATTCAGTATGCTGCTCTTTGTTTCTTTCAGTTTTGGGGATTTTTAGGGGATTTGTCCCCTTTTAATAAATTCTGATTCATTGGAACCCTGTTGTTTGGATTTGTGTACTTTGTGTGAAATTTTCGCCTTGTCTAATGGTTTTAATGCTTGTCTCAACTCTCAAGGTCTCATAATATCTTAAATAATGTAATAAAAATTCCTTTTTTTTTTTTGTCATAATGAATCTTTCATTCATGAGATAAGAAAATAAGATCTAGATCTCATATACTATAAAGATATACATCAGATCTACAAAAATACAAGAAAATAAAGAAAATTTGAAAGATATAATCGAGAGGCAACACATCCCTCATCTCTCTGAGAGATCAATCTTCTTACCCGTTCTCTTCTTCGATGTTTGGCTCCATATATAAATTTGAGAGATGTATATCATCAAAAGGAATAAAACAAGAACAAACATTTCCTAATGAAAGGAAGAAAAACTTCCCCGATGGAAGAGAAACATTTCCTAATGGATGATAAAACCTCCCTAGTGGAAGAAGACACCAAAAAGATACCTCGATGGAGAGGCTACCGCCGCTGAGCAGCACCAGCCCAAGGACCTTGCAATCTGTCTTCTTCGTTCGAAACACTCTTGCTCGTTCTCGCGGCTGCTAGGGTTTCACAAAGTACTCTGTAATAAAAATTACTTAATGAAATTATTTTATTTTATAAGAATTTTTGTTTAAAGTAAATAACATAATGAAATTAGATATAAAACCCATTTAATTTATTTTATTTTATAAGATGTTTTGTTTAATTTACAAAATTTATTACATTTAGATATATCTTCCTTGTTTTTATTTTATATCTTTATATTTTTCTTATAACATACTCTATTTCAGTTTATTAAAAGAAAAAAAAAAAGAAATGTTGAATTATTAATTTTAATTATATATGTATATAGTGTTTATATTTTATATATTAAAAATAATTAATATTTATCATTTCTTACATCATCCTATTTGGCCGATGGTTCAACTAATTAAACCATTTAAATCTTGAACCGAATACTTATAAGAGTTTTTAAACAATTCGGTCCGTACAGCATTGCTTTTAAAATAATTTTGTTATATATATTTATATTTCTTCTATTTTTGATAAATTTATTAATTTATCTCATGAGACATCTTCTAAATATTTTATATGTTAAATATCAATATCTCATATCTTTACAAATTATTTTAATGTGTATATATTAATAATATTAAATAAATTCAATAATTTATTTATTTACCATTAAAATTCTTTAAAATTCATTATTTACCTTAAACAATACTTTACCAAATAACATTGTGAAACTTGACACAAATGGTGGATCAATTTCGAAAGAATAAAGACACGCTCTAAAAAAAAAAATGTATTGGGACGTTAAATTACCTAGATGATGTCATATTGGCTCGGTAAATTGGGCTCCATCGAAGTTCAAAGTGGGAAGTCGAAACTTGAAAGCGAGGATAAGTTTAATTAGTTTCTGTGCTTTTAATGCGAGGATCTTTCTTAGGTTTTATGAATTATTTTGTGATTAATAGAATGTGTCTGGAATCTGGATATTATTTCTGATTAATCTGGTTGTTTCAGTTCTAAGAGGAATAGTATAGAACTAAAAGCATTGTCGTCACCTTGAAGTATTAAGTGTAGTGAATTTCTGGTTTTAGAATCAGAGCTAAGTAAGGTTATATCTTAAATTTGAATCCTAACTTATTTTTGGCATAATCTTATCATAAATTTGATTCGATTTTCACTCTGCCTCCTTTTTCCGTTTCATCAAATGTAATTGGGGAAACAAATCTATTTTATTATGAAAGGGACGTGTATACATGATAAAGAATAATCATAAGTGTCATCATACTATCTATGTTATGAGAAAGATCAAAAAAAAAAAAATGAAAGAATAACAAGTTAAAGTACTAATCAACAAACAAATATTGGCATGGTTTCTATAAATAGTAATTTTAATTCATGGATTGCTTTGTCTTCTCTTAATTGTTTGGTTCTTTGGGAAAGCAATAGCAATAGACTCTGAGTTTTTGAACTCTCTAATGGGAGTGCCATCTACTGAAAATCTGAATCAAAAGAAATTAACAAGATGATATGAGTCTTTGTAAGAGAGAACATAAGTAAAGGCCAAGATAATGATGAATTTAACTTAGAGTACTTACATGATCCTTTGGGGGTTCCAGAGGATAGAGTATTTGTACTTGCATGTACTTAAAAAATGAGAGAACACGATAAAAAGTAGTCTTCAATTGCTCATCTTTCAACTTGAAATTCATTTCAATTGGATGTCACAGTCAACAACTCAACCCAACTTTTTCTATTTATTACGTTTTATTCGTAAACCTCAAAGCCTTCACCACTTCATAGTTCATACTTCGCACAACACTTTCTTGTCCAATGTTTGGGATAAAAATACTATGATAATCATAAATATATTTCACGTCAACGCGCTTCTAATTACTTATGTAGCACGCTTTCACATTAATAGTACTCTCTACAAACTTGAGGCTTACTTTATTTCCAACATCCATATCCATCGGATCAACTTCATGAACTAAATCATTGTTAAGAACTAAATAGTTAACAATTGAAATATGCCATAGATTAAATCGTGTATTTCGATTATCTAGAGATTGATTAATTTATTCGTTATAAACTATAAGATCAAATAATAATTTTTCTCTAAATTGTATTCTATGTATACATCATACTCACGAGGTGACGCGTGCCCAAATGACTTATGTAATATAGAGTTTTACTTTTTGTACTCTATTATCCAACACATGTGCCACGACGCCTATACCAAATTACCAATACATTAGTGAAGAAACTGTGCATATATATTGGAGTGTTGAGTGACTTCCCTTTGAAAGATTGAGAGATTTGTTTGGCTTTAGAGAAGAAGAGAAGAAGGAGCGAAGTGCTTAGAACGATGTTGAAAATAAACATGTTCGGAGATATGGAGGAGAAGGGGTTGATATTGAACATGCTTGGAGAGATCGAGGAGGAGGGACTATTTTTCTCTGCGAGTGCAAGTGCAAGTGCAGTGATGCCCATGGAAGTCGAGTAAACAAACTATGCTTGGGACAATGTTGTTTGAATTTCTGGATCTGGATAGTTCGACTAGTCCAACAACTAACTAGAGAGTAGAATGAGTTGATCTAATCCCAAAAATTAAACTAACAGCAGATTTAATTGACTAAAATCATTGAATCGAAATCTAACTATTCACAACTTTTTTAAATTTCACGTTTGACTTTTAAATAAAAAAAAATAATGAAATCAGATATGAAACTCACTTGATTTATTTTATTTTTTTAAAAAAATTTGTTTAATTTGCATAAAATTTATTATATTTAAAAACTTATCTATATATGTGTTATGTTGCTTTTATTTTAAATCATTATATTCTTCTTATACAATTTATCAAAAGAAGAAAAAAAGGAATGTTGAATTATTAATTTTTTTTTTGGTGGGAAAAAGTTTAATAATAATGTTGAATTATTAATTTTAATTATATGTGTATATAGTGTTTATATTTTATATATTAAAAATAATTAATATTTATTCATTATTACATTAACCGATTTGATTGATGGTTCAACAAATTATTTTTAATGTGTATATATGAATAATATTAAATAAATTCAATAATTTATTTATTTACCAAGAAAAATCATTTAAGATTTATTATTTACTTTAAAAAGTACTTTACGAAATAACATTGTGAAAAAGACGATGTATTGGGACGTTAAATTACCTAGACGATGTCGTATTGGCTCAGTACATTGGGCTCCATCGAATTTCGAAGTGGGAAGTCGAAACCCTTCACTTCTCTAATCTTTCAAGTTGCGATAGATTACTTTTCTGTTTAGACTTTTGTACCTCAAGTTCTCAATAAACGCCTTTTTGATCTAGATATTCGACGATCTCTCAATTTTTTACTATTAACTCCGGGCAAGTTTAATTAGTTTCTGTGTTTATAATGCGAAGATCTTTCTTAAGTTTCATGAATTATTTTGTGATTAACAGAATGTGTCTGGAATCTGAATATTGTTTCTGATTAATTTAGTTATTTCACTTCTGAGTGGAATAGTATAGAACTAGAAGCATTATTATCGCCTTGAAGTATTAAGTGTAGAGAATTTCTGATTTTAGTATCAGAGCTAAGTAGGGTTATATCTGAAATCTGAATCCTATCTTATTTGTGGCATAATCTTATCACAAATTTTATTTGATTTTCACTTTGCCTCCTTTTTGCGTTTCATCAAATGTAATTGGGGAAACAATTCTATTTTATTATGAAAGGGGCGTGTATTATACATGATAAAGAATAATCATAAATGTCATCATACTATCTATGTGATGACAAAGATGGAAAAAGAATGAAAGGATAACAACTTAAAGTACTAATCAAAAAACAAATATTGGCATGGTTTCTGTGAATAGTAAATTTAATTCATGGATTACTGTCTTCTCTTAGGATGTACTGGAAGACCTTGTGGAAACCTCTTAGCGTTTGTGCAATAGTCGTAGATCATGTAATTTTTTCTAAACCCATTTGCCGTTAATAAATCGGCTTCACCATATTTGTCACGTCATCATTCAATTCAGTATGTCAGTTCATCTTTAACGACAAAAAATAGATAAAAATCAGCTTGGGACCAACGGTGAGACGTTTTCAGAAGTTATAGGACCAAAATTGCAACAAAAAAAAATTGTGGGACCAAATTGAGACCTTTGCCAAAGTTATGGGACCAAAATTTCAACAAAAAAAATTATAAGACCAAATTGAGACCTTTTTCGAAATTATGGGACCAAAAGTTCACTTTAGCAAAAAATTTAACATAAGCAGATACGAGACTAAATTGGAACCTAAACAAAAAATATAATATAAAAAATACACTCGGGCTTATTCTACTTAGGACAACGCACTGGTGGTGACGCCTGGCCAAATAACTTGCGTAGCAGAATCATACTTTTTAGGTAAAAGATCTCTTGGTGTCCCCAACATTTGAGATCAGTTTCAGTTATGCTTCTGACGTTTATTTTGTGTGAGTTATGCCCCAACGTTTCACATTGATGTTAATTATACCCTAACTTCAATTTTTTTGGGCCAAAGTCTTATTTTGGTCCCTCAAGTTTGTTCAAAGTTTCGTTTTGGTCCCTCAACGCAAAGAATCATCATCTTCACTACCACCACCACCCCTACCATCGAAAGCACTATTCACCGGTCGGAAAAACTTTCAGATAATGAGACAAACATCTTTAATTTGTAAAAATCACATCTAATATTGTGTCAAACACTTTTTGCAGAGTCTCTATAAAAAAAACACTTTTTCCAGAGTTGAAAGCATTAAAATATACATGAGTAGAGACTGAATTCTCAAACCATATTTTCTTTTTGTGCTTAATTATAAACATTCATAAATCTTCAAGATGATCACATAAATTTGAAGGAGATTTGTGTTTGGATCGGGTGTCAAAGAGAGAATGGAGAGGAATGGAAGGGACAAAAGATTAAAAATTATTATTTTGATGTTTTTTTGAGGAACGAGAGGAATGGACAAGGAGTGCCTCCAAAGCATCCCTTGACACCCCCAAATCTAATTTTTGCTTGCCCCAAATTGGGGAGCCAAGGATGGAATGGACAAATTTAAAAATTTTAAAGACAATTACACTCCATAGTTTTATTAATATTATTGATTTTTCTCAATACTAATATTATTTAGTATAAATTCAGGGACTAACATGTATAAGATTATTTCAAATTTAGGAATAAAATATTATTATCAGTTTCGTCCATTCATTTCCTCACTAAAAACTTTCGAAGAACATATCTACTCATTCCATTAACATCCTCTCCACTTCAATCTATTAGTGTCCATTAATATCTTCTCTTCTCTATCCTCACTAAAACTCCCAAACATATAAGTCTCAACTCTCAAGTCCTATGTCACATTTTTTAATTAAAGGCCAAACTGGACTTTTGATCTCATTTTTTACTTAAGTCTTGATTTGGTCTCGTATATTTTTTTTATTTCACTTTTGATCAAATACAAAATCGGTCTGATATATTTTTTGTTGCAGATTTGATTCCATATTTTTGCAAAAAAAAAATCCACTATTAGTCCCACAATGTGACACCGTTTGCAAAGGTATGAGACCAATTCTACAACTTGACCAAAATATATGAGACAAAAAATGTAACAAAAAAAATGAAGGATATAATTGAAACCTGAGCAAAATATATGAGACCAAAAGTGTACTTTGTCATAAATTTAAAGAAATTGTTAAAATAAATTAAAAATTTGAAAATGAAACAAAATGTGGAAATTCGGTGAACGGGTGCAAGCACCTAAACGATGTCGTATTACCTCTGTGAAATGGGCTCCTTCGAAGTTCAAAGCTGCGAGCCCTTATTTTCTGTGGTCTTTTCAGGTTTTGCTTTGGCGTTAGATTCTTCTCTTCAATATTGAACATTCATTGGCCATTGAGTTCTTCCCCCGTGCTATTCGACAATCTCTTGGTATGTTCAATTTGATTGTGTTCGTAATGATGTGATCTTTCTTAGGTTTCATGAATTATTTTGTGATTGATCGAATTTGTCTGAATATTGCTTCTTATTAATTTGGTTTTCTCACTTCTGAGAGTATGCTGCCTTGAAGTATTAAGTGCTTGTGCCTCATGGAACTGAAATGTGTAGAAACTCTGTTTTTAGTATGAGATCTGAGTAGCTTATATCTGAGTTCTATCTTATTTGTGGAATAATCTTATCATAAATTTGATTCCGTTTTAACCATAGCTCCTTTTCCGTTTCATCATATGGTCTCAAGCATTTGCGAGAGAAAAATTGTAATTGGGGAAAAAAATCTATTTTATTATGAAAGGGACGTGTATTATTATTATACATGATTAAGAATAACCATAAATGTCATCATACTATCTATGTGATGACAAAGACGGGTAAAGAATGAAAGAATAAGTCCTTAAAGTACTAATCAACAAACAAATATTGGCATCGTTTCTGTGAATAGTAAATTTAATTCATGGATTACTGTGTCTTCTCTTAGGAGGTACTGCATTCTAGAGGAAGACCCTGTGGAAACCTCTTAGCATCTGTGCAGTAATTGTAGATCATGTAGTTTTTCTGAACCCATCTCAGCCTGTCTTGGGCTGTAGTATCCAGTTCTTGTGATAGCCATGGGGAAGAGGTTGAAGATGGTGAAGTTGAAGAACAGGATGATGATCCAGAAGACACAGTGCAAGCATCAGCATTGAAGTTTCTGTAGGAAGCAGTGAATGGAGCTTGTGTCCAATCAGTTTTCACAAGCCCACCTCTTGTTGCCCAATCATCTGCATTCCACAAACTTGAATATATCCTCATTGCTTGGTTCTTTGGGAAAGGAACACCAATAGACTCTGAGTTTTTGAACTCTCTAATGGGAGTTCCATCTACTGAAAATCTGAAATAAAGGAAATTAACCAGATGATATGAGTCTATGTAAGAAGTAACATAAGCATAGGCCAAGATAATGAGGAATTTAACTTAGAGTACTTACATGATCCTTTGGGGATTCCAGAGGATGGAGTAAGTGTGGAAATCTGCAGTGGGGTCAAACCAGAGATAGAATTGTTGCTCTCTGTTTCCTTTGCCCTGACTGAAGACATTGGTGTGAAGGATGTATGGATCACCACTCAGGTTTCCCAGAAATTCAAAATCTATTTCATCCCAGTTTGATCCCTTGGAAGATAACTGCAAATACAAAGAGAGACAGAGATTTTAATCCCTTGAAAGATTATGATTCTGTAATACTAATATCCATAATAAGCAGAGAGACTTACATAATAGGCAGTGACAGTGCCGGCAGAGTTTCCAGAAACAAGCTTGAGCTGCATGTCAATCTTGCCAAAGAGATACTCATTCTTGGACTGAAATCCAGAGCCAGATGCTTTGTCAAGTGACAAAGTGAGAAGCTCACCATTGTTTACAAACTTGGCTCGACCATCTCCCCATGTTATATCAAAATTGTCGTTCAAGTTAGCACCAAAGGCAACAAGCATCAGAGAGCTTACAACAAGAAGAGGAAGCAGAAGCCTCAAAGAAGTAGTAGTAGAAGCCATGTTGAGACTTGAGAATTACAGAATGAAGTGATGTCTGGTAATTGAGATTTGCTAGTGAAGTGTGAATATAATGTTGAGGATGAGAATGAAGATGGTTGAGGAAGGTATTTATAGCATGAGAGGAAACGCCTTGGGAGCTTCTGGTGCCAAGCTGTGTGGTGTTATGCAATTGTCGTGTTCCTAAAAAAATAAAGTTATTAGCAAGAGATTAGCTGTCTAGATCACACCACACGCGTTTTTGGTATTATTGGGTCCAAAAATCCTAAGAGGAAGTGTCGTACTTTATGAGTGGTTGTGCCTACACTTTGATCTTTTGTATTGGATGCCACCGCCAAGCCTGAAGTGAACACAACTTTTATTCTTTTATTCCTAAACCTGATTTGATTAGCCTTCACCGCGTGGCCCGCTTTACACAGACCTAGTGAGTGGTACCGAAACTTCCTTCTTTTTCTTGCATATACTAGTAAAATATTATATATTATCACAATTCACACTCACGTCGTCGTGACTTGTTTCTAAATAACTTGCATAGCAGAGTTTTAATTTTGTTGTCTAATGATAGTAAAGTATAACTGTATAAGCGTCTAATTTCCCCAAATTTTCCCTCATTTCTAACATTTTTTTTTTCGTGAAAATGGTCAACCATATGTCGTTTTCACTCAAATAGCTCCCGTTAGAGATAGATTTTGTGTATTTTTTTTGGGTGGAAAGATACAGACATACAGTTATTTATTTAGTTACCTTAAACTTGGATAATTTTCCTTGCCTGAAATTTCTTAAAGCATGTATTTCTACATTAATGACATGTTTGCATTTGAGGTGAGTTTTGAAAAATTGACTTTTAAAAAATGAGTTAAGTAATGAAAAAATTTGATCCACGTTTAGAATTAGTTGAATTACCCTGCTCTCGGTGTGATTATTATAACAAATTGAAGTTGAGAAAATCTAGACTCGCGAATATCAAGTATACTAGGTCATTTGGTCATTGGTTTAAGAAGTTGGTATAAAATATGCTTGCCTGAATAAAATCCATGATATATATTCAATTCAAATCTATACCGACATTGTATGTTCTTGTTAGAATTAATGCACATTAGTATGCTCATTTACAGTCTCATTTACGTGCTTAATCAGTGTAGATATTTTGTACATCCTTTTTTGTCTTTTGTACACGTGTAAAGTTGTATTTGTATTTTTTCCTTTTGCCTTTCTGTAAAGTTAGTTAGGCCTAGGGATCGGTGTAATATTCTTTTGTACAAATACCCTTTGTTTCAGTAATATTCATTATCTTTCTGAGCATTTCGTTCTGCCTCCTATTGCTTTTCTCTGATTTCTTATGGTATCAGAGCCAGCACCGGGATACATACTCTGTTTTTCCTGCTTCTTTTGCTCAGACTGAGGTCTTTTTTATACTCTCATGGCTACTGAAGTTTCCACTACTCCATCACCTTCGACTGTATCAAGGCGTTCTGATGATGCCTCTGATGGTACAGTGCGAAAGGACCCTCTTTATCTTCATTCCTCTGATAACCCAGGCCTTCAGCTTGTTACCCATCCTTTGACCATGAATAATTACCTTATTTGGAGTCGTTCTATTCGTATTGCCCTTAAAGCTAAAAATAAGCTTGGGTTCGTTGATGGGTCTTACTCTCAACCCTTTGATGAATCCTCTGATGCTTTTCACCAATGGAGTTTCGTTGACTCCATAGTCATTTCATGGATCATCAACGCCATGACTAAAGAGCTCTCTGAAGCTTACATTTACTCACCTTCAGCTCGCCATTTATGGGTTGANTTTGGAGTTTGAATCAAGAAGGAGTTCTTGAGTTCAAACACACTGTAGATTGGTCCCTAGTTCTTTTGGAGAAAAGAACTGAAGGCTAGCACCTTGGTGCCCGAAGAAACTGTTCGTGTGGATTACTGGCAGAGGGAGAACGCTGGGAGTGGGCTCCTTGGACACGCCTTGTACAACCAGAGGATTGAAACTCGTGAGGTATACCACTATCTATAAAAGTTTTAAATTCTACTAGCGGATCCGTTCGGGAATTTTAGGACCTAGCGTGTTTTATTTTAATTTTAATTTTGCTTCCGCTGCGTTAGGCGCCTACAATTCCCAACAGTTTTTGTGTATTTTTAGGGGATAGTTTGATCTCATGGAAGACAAAAAAACAAGTTACCATTTCAAGAAGCACCGCAGAGGCTGAATACAGAAGTCTATCAAGCACAGTTTGTGAACTTATGTGGATCAACTATTTGCTTCATGATTTTCAGCAACCTCCTCTACAGCCTTTTTCTATGTGGTGTGACAATCAAGCAGCCCTCCATATCATGGCCAATCCTGTCTTCCACGAAAGAACAAAGCACTTGGACATCGATTGCCACCTTGTTAGGGAATAGTTCAAGAAAGGTCTTGTGATGCCTTCTTTTGTTTCCTCTGATGCACAATTAGCTGATATTTTTACCAAAGCCCTTCCTGGTCCTCGTTTCAGTGAATTAGTTGGCAAGTTGGGCCTTCTGAATCTTCATCAGGCTCCATCTTGAGGGGGGATGTTAGAATTAATGCACATTAGTATGCTCATTTACAGTCTCATTTAAGTGTTTAATCAGTGTAGATATTTTGTACAGCCTTTTTTGTCTTTTGTACACGTGTAAAGTTGTATTTGTATTTTTTCCTTTTGCCTTTCTGTAAAGTTAGTTAGGCCTAGGGATCGGCGTAATATTCTTTTGTACAAATACCCTTTGTTTCAGTAATATTCATTATCTTTTCTGAGCATTTCGTTCTGTCTCCTATTGCTTTTTTCTACATGGTATGCTTTTAATATTCTAATCTGCATATCCTACGTTTCTTTTCCTTTTAATTACATAATCAAACAGAGCATTATTATAGGGTACGTGTCAATATCTATTTGGTTAAATTATAGTCTGGTTAAAGACTTTTTATATCCCACTCTAGGAAGCACAGATATTGACACGGGACACGACACGGACACGTCGACACGTTAAATTCTTAATTTTACAGGACACGACACGGCATATATATATAATATTATAATTTCAAGAAGAGACAAAATAAAAATAATCAAAAATTCATAAATACTTATAAAAACTTCAAAAATTGCAAAAGATGTCATATATAGGTTTGTACTCCATATTTAAAAAATCATAAATGGAGTATTGTTTCTATGCATTACCAAAATATGTACTAGAATCTAATAGGCATATATAAGTAAACAAGCAGAATATTTTATGAAGAATCTAGTTGAAAAGTTATTTAAAGATCAATTTCATTTTGTCTTCCACTATTGTTGTTGCCTTCATCGGTGAATATAATCCCCTCCAACTCCGGTTCATCAAACGGTAATGAGTGATGATGAACGACAATGACCAATAGTGTATGACAATGAACGGTGGTGAACGACAATGAGCGACGATGAACAGTGGTGAACGAAGGTGAACAAAAGTTGCCAAGATAATTTTGTTGAAAGTGATATGAGAAAACCCAAAATTGATTTTATATGTTAAAAAATTTACATTCAAGGGGAAATTGGGTCGAAGATGTGTCCAAGACGTGTCGAGCCGTGTCCAAGCTGTGTCCAAACCGTGTCGAGCTGTGTCCAAGCCGTGTCTGAGCCACTGAAAGCCACTAAACTATCTTGATACACCGAGACACGTGTCAAACACGTGTAATATGCGTGTCGCACGCGTGTCCGTGTCCGATACGGCGATACGTGTCAAACACGCCCACACACTATTGACATGCTTCCTAAATCCCACTAAATATTTATTAACTCAACCGTGGAAATGGTACCCATTAATTTACTGCCATTACCTATGTGTACATTTGGATCAGTAAAAGGCTTCTAAATATTTGGCATCTATTCAAGTAGTCTTTTAGACACTCTTCATCGTTCTCACTCCTTATACGTGAACCTTTATTGTAAAACTTTTGAATCACTACTGTAAGCAACTAAGCATTCTTCTAATACCAAAAAAAAAAAACATGGATGAATAAAGTAAGTCTTTGTAATAAAACATCAGTCAAAACTGTTGGGTAAAAGCGTTACCCACACAACAAATAAAGGAAGAAAAAATAAAGAAATAAACACAAAAATTTAACGTAGTTTGGTGTCTCAAGACCTATTTCACGATCCCACTGGGACAATCTTCATTATTTGTAATTTTTTGCGCAGAAAAAATTACAAAACCTCTTCAATACAATTTTTAAACGAAAAAAATTATAAACTCTACCTCACAACTACCCAAACCTTTTCACACTCAAAGGCTAGTAGAAGTGATAAAAAAAATGTTGAAGTCTCACTCCCTATTTATAAGGCTCCATCCTCCTCTCTCTCTTTGTTCCCACGATGTGAGACTTGAGAGAAATCTCAACAACTTCTCTCTTCACCTAAAGTCCCACATCATCTCACTCTATCAAAACACTGATCTCTCTACATTGTCAGCTTTCTGATCTCCTCCACTTCTACAGTGATTACAAGAAGGCATATCCAAAATTGACTTCATTTGAAGAAGAAGCCACCTTTGCCTTGCCCCTCCTTTCTTTCAGGTTCTACATGTCCTCCCTGAATTCTGGGCATTTCATCTGCATGTGTCCCAACTTCCCACAATAATAGCACTCAACAGTGCTCGTGTTTCTCGGCCGAGTTCTTCTCTCAAGTTGGTCACCCTTCTTCTTCCTCTCTCTCTCAATATTCTCTACAGCTAGTAAATGACTATCCCCGGAAGACTCTTCACCACCCATCATCCTTTGACTCTCCTTCATTGTCGTCATCGCCTCATCTAATTTCAATGTGCTCTTCCCTACCAACATTGATTGCACTAGTGGCTTGAAGGATTTTGGTAATGAAGCTAACAGGAGCAACGCTCGCTCTTCATCCTTGATAGTCTCCCCTGCATTCAACAGTCTAGATATAGGCTCATTAAATTTATTAATGTGATCAATTACATTACCTTCCTCTTCCATCTTCAGTGAATACAAGTCCATCTTCATCATCAATCGGTTGGTGAGCGTTTTTTACGCAAACTTGCTCTCCAACGTGTCCCACGGGGGCTAGTGCCAACCGAATTGTACTAACAACTTTCTTTCGAATTGTATTCCACTCGGTTTCTCCTCACTCAATGCAAATTTAAGACCCTGTTGAACTAAATAATCCTGAATTGTGCATTGCCACAACATGAAATTCGTTCTCGCCCATCAAATAACGAAACTTCAAACTTCAAGGTCACCATCATACAAACAGACAACCAATAACCAGCACCACAAAACAGACAACCAATAACCAATACTACAGACAATCCAACAGACAACCAATCCAAATTCCAGAAAACTAACTTCAAAACTAGAATTAAAATCACAAGTTAGATTGAACCAACCTCTCTTGACGTTGCAGTGCCGAAACTTTCTGCTGACTGGCTGACCCACTTGCTCCTTCCTCTCCCTTCTTCCTCCCTAGGCTGGAACCAGGCTCCGATACCACTTGTTGGGCGGAAGCGCAACCCGCACAACAAATAAAGGAAGAGGAAATAAAGAAACAAACACAAAACTTTAACGTAGTTCGGTGTCTCAAGACCTACTGCACGGTCCCACTGGGACAATCTTCACTATTTGTAATTTTTTGCACGAAAAGATTACAAACCCTCCTCAATACAATTTTTGAATGGAAAAATTATAAACCCTCTCTCACAACTACCCAAACCATTTTCACACTCGAAGGCTAGTAGAAGTGATACAAAAAATGTTGAAGCCTCACTCCCTATTTATAAGGCTCCCTCCCCCTCTCTCTCTCTCTTTGTTCCCACCGATGTGGGACTTGGGAGAAATCCCAACAAAAATCTCAAATTGGTCCCAAATATATGGGGTAGATTTTTAAATTGGTCCTAAATATTTTATTGATTTCATATTGGTCTCATACATTTCTACAATTTATAAAATCGGTCTAAAACTAATGAATATGTAGTCTTATCTCTCTCATTTCAAGTTCAAATGTGATGAATTCAGAGCTACAGATTATTTTTGACAAGTACTTTTTTATCCAGTTGGGGCTGTCAACAAATAAGATCAAAGAATTTCGAAAGTGGGTTACTCATTTCATTGTCAAATCAACAAAGTTGGTCATATTTATATTATTTCAAGTACGAATACTACGAGTGTGAATAATTATTTCTTTGCCTAGTTGAGACTATTAGTAAATGATGTCAAATCGCATTCCAAAAGTAAATTTGAGACCAATNCAAAAAAAAAAGGTTGAACCGCCGGTCCACCGGGTTTTTCCGGTTTTGGGCCGGTTTTTCTCGGTCCAGTCCGGTCCAACCCAGACTTTGGTTCAAAGGGTTGAACCAGACCGTGTTAGTCTTCGGCTCCCGGTCGGACCGGCCGGTCCGGGTCTTACAACACTGGATGAAACGGACTCCTCCCTTCGAAGTTTGATGAACCCTTCCCTTCTCTCAGGTTTTTGGGCGCGATAGATTGAGTTCTTGGACCTTGCTATTTCACGATCTCTCGAATTTCGACCATTAAATCTCGGTAAGGTTAACCTATTTGCGGTTTCATAATGCTATGATCTTTATGAGGTTTTACATGTTTTTTTTTTGTGATTATTGAATGCGTTTGATTACTTTTTTTCTAATCAATTTCGGTTCTCTCCCTTCTGAGAGAAATAGAAGTATTGAGTGCTTGTGACTAATGGAACTGAAATATCGCGTAGTTCTGTTTTTAGTATGAGAGCTAAGTAGCTTATTATCTGAATTCTATATTCTTTGTGGCATAACTTACCTTTTCCCTTCCATCATAGAAAAATTACAGAAAAATGTAATTGGGGAAACAAATCTATATTATTATGAAAGCGACATGTATTAGATGATAAAGAATAATCATAAGTGTCATCATACTATCTATGTGATGACAAAGACTGAAAAAGAATGAAAGAATATGAACTTAAAATACTAATCAACAAACTTATACGTTTCTGACTTTCTGTAAATAATAAATTTAACGCATGGATTGCTCTATCTTCTCTTAGGAGGTTCTGCATTCTGTAGGAAGACCTTGTGGAAACCTCTTAGCGTCTGTGCAGTAATTGTAGATCATGTAGTTTTTCTGCACCCATCTTAGCCTCTCTTGTGCTGTTATATCCAATTCTTGTGACAGCCAAGAGGAAGAAGTTGATGATGGTGAAGTTGAAGCACAAGATGATGCTCCAGAAGACATGATGCAAGCGTCAGCTTTGAAGTTTCTGTATGAAGCAGTGAAGGGAGCTTTTGTCCAATCAGTTTTCACAAGTCCACCTCTTGTTGCCCAGTCATCTGCATTCCACAAACTTGAATATATCCTCATTGGCTGCTTCTTTGGGAAAGGAACACCTCTAGCTTCCAAGTTCTTGAATTCTCTAATGGGAGTGCCATCCACTGAGAATCTGAACCAAAAGAATCAACAAAATTAATTATGAGTCCATATATGCAAGAGAGAACTTAAACACAAGCCAATTAAGATGATGAGGTATTTATTTAACTTAGAGTACTTACATGATCCTTTGGGGATTCCAGAGGATGGAGTAAGTGTGGAATTCTGCAGTTGGGTCAAACCAGAGATAGAATTGTTGCTCTCTGTTTCCTTTGCCCTGACTGAACACATTGGTGTGAAGGATGTATGGATCACCACTCAAATTTCCCAGAAATTCAAAGTCTATCTCATCCCAGGTTGATCCCTTTGAAGACAACTGCAAGTGAAAAGAAAAGCAGAGATTTTAAGTAACCCCAATGTGTAATTAATTCCTTGAAAGGTAATTATTCTGTTCTGTGATACCAATAATAAGCAGAGAAATGAAACATACATAATAGGCAGTGACAGTGCCAGCAGAGTTTCCAGAAACAAGCTTGAGTTGCATGTCAATCTTGCCAAAGAGATACTCATTCTTGGACTGAAATCCAGAGCCAGATGCTTTGTCAAGTGACAAAGTGAGAATCTCACCATTGTTGAGAAACTTGGCTCGACCATCTCCCCATGTTATGTCAAATTTCTCGTTCACGTTACCAGCAAAGGCAACAGCTATCAGAGAGCTAATAGTAACAAGAAGAGGAGCTAGAAACATCACTGATACTCTCGAAGATGTAGTAAAAGAAGCCATATTATTGAAGTATGAGACAGTAGTGATATAATGATATTGGCTGCTAATATTTCTACTTAGCAGTGAAGTTTAAAGGATGGAGATTGATGAAATGAAGCTTGTTTGGACAAGTATTTATATCTTGCAGATAATGCAGCAAGTGGAAAGAAAAGAGAAGGAAGGAAAAAGCCTCGAAACTGCAGTGAGCTAGCTGTACCTCTGTTGTATCATGCAGTTGTTACATATTAGCTGTCTATGATCACACACTGCATTAATGGTAAAATAAATAAACAAGTGGGAAAATCTCTGACGCAATCGTTGTGAGAGATTAAATTTGAATGAGGAGTCCAGAATTGACTAGAGTTGTTGTTAACTTGTTATACTTATCTACCTGCCCTGGTTTAGCCTTTCATCAAGTGGGTGTGTGCCATAGCCAACCCAGAAGGTAACTTTTCCAGCTATTTTTTATTCCAAATTTCTAATAGAGAAAACCTATTTTTCAGTCCCTGAATTGTTACCGAGTCAATTATTTAGTCCTTAAATTGTAGAAAAATACGAATCAATCTTTGAATTTTACACCATCATCAACCTTTTGGTCCCTAAATTGTAAGAAAATACAAATTAATCGCTGAATATTACTCTACCATCAACTTTTTGGTTCTTGGTTGTTGAAAAATACGAACCAGCTCAAGGACCAAAAAGTTGACGGTGATGTAAAATTCAAGGACCAATTCGTATTTTTCTATAATTCAGAGTCTAAAGGTTGATGGTGGTCTAAAATTCAAGAATTGATTCATATTTTCTTACAATTTAAGAACCAAAGGATTGACATGGTGTAAAATTCAAGAACTGATTCATATTTCCTTATAATTTAAGGACTAAATCAAGGTTATTAAGATCGAGATCTTAGATCGTAAGATCGTATAAGATCGAGATCTTAATAAGGCCAACCTTGCCGGATGGTATAGAAGATCGTATTTAGTTAGGATCGGACTAAGATCGCGATTTTCTAGTTAAGATCGTAGGATCGTACGATGCATACAATCTCAGACAAAAAAAAAAATTTTTTGGCCAAAAACGCAGTGTTTTATACATTTTTGTTTTTTGTTTTTAATTTTCTGACCCAAAATGCATAATTGAGGCAAATTTAGGGTTTCTCTTGCACAAATCACATTTATCTTTTCACTTTTCACTGTCTCTCATATTCTCCGTCGTTCCCTTTCACATTTATCTATAGAATCAGAGATATATTGGTTTTTATTTTTATTTGTAAGATGTTTGACACAACAAAGATGTAAATATACCATAAAAATATAAATTTTTAGACATATTTAGAATGAATATAAATTGTTAAGATCTTACAATCCTAATTGTTAAGATCTTACGATCCTAATTTTTTTGTACAAAAAAAAAGTTAGGATCTTACGATCTTTGATTCGATTTTATGATTTGATCTATTTTTTTTCCACTCCGATCTTTATTAAGATCTCGATCTTAATAACCTTGCTTTGGATCAATTGCAAAATTGGTCTTATTTCTTTAATTCAGGTGCAGAAATGATCTCATATCTTTGCAAAAGGATAAACAGTTGATCCTTTTGTAAAGATATGAAACTGATTCTGCAAATTGATCAAAACATATGAGACAAAAAATTATATGAGATTAAATTAAAACATTTTATAAAGATATAAGACCAAATTTCCACTTTGACCGATTTAAAATTTAAACGGGCCCTAATATTAAACTAATGATTTGGATTTATTTTGACGGTTTAGAGGGCTAGCCAAACCCACTTAACATTGAGGAACAGCCCAATTGAATACACGATTATTTACCCAAAAAACAAAATACATGATTCCAGCAAATACAATTTTTCTTCTTTTTTATTTATTAATTCATTAATTTATTAGGGGTAAATTACATAAAAGGGCCATATGGTTTGGCCCTATTTCAGTTAGGGTTCCTGTGATTTAAAACGTTACAGTTAGGGTTCCTATGGTTTGTTCCGTTAACAAAAAGGGTCCTGAGATAAATTTTCGTCTAAAATTTGACGGAAATTTTGGCTAAAATACTATTTTAAGACCCTAACTATTACTTTTTATGCGTTTGAGTCCCTATTTGTATGAAAGGACTTTGACGCAAAAAAAGAAAAATTTTGTGATAATAAATGACATTTTCCCTTGAACTTTATATTTATAGAATGCATTAACTAAGAGTATGTTTGGAAGAGACAAAAGGTAAAAAAATTATGTTTGGAAGTTTTTCTAGGGGAGAGTAGAGTGGATAAGGAGGGACACTTGACACCCCCAAATTCAATTTTTGCTGGCACCCCAAATTGGATGCCAAGGAAAGAGTGGACAGTTTTATAATTTTTTAATGACAATTATATTCTTATACTAACCAAAATTAACAAGTGTCCACTCCATTCCATTCCATTATTGGTAACTTCCAAACAAGATTAACAAGTGTCCATTCCTTTCCTCATTAAAAACTCCAAACAACATATCTACTCAGTCCATTAATATCCTCTCTTCTCCGCTCTATGTCCATTAATCTCCTCTCCTCTCTCCATTCTCACTGAAACTCCCAAACATAGCCTAAAACTCTTCTATTCGCTTCTGAATCTAGAACTTCAAATCCCCCTATGTCAAGTTTGTTTGATTCGTAATTCTCTCAAATTTTGAAAACTCATCAGTTGCTCTTCATCATCATCATCATCGTTTTCTCTATTCAAAGATCCCTAATCATCAATTCATTTTGCCCTTCTCAAACCTCTCTCAATTCGTTTTGCCCTTCTCAAACCTCTCATGAATGGACTCTCCTTCTTGTTTACCAGTTCTGCTACCTCATTTCCCTCTTCGCTTTCTCTCTCATCTCCACCGCCGCCGTCGTTTTCACCGTCGCTTCTCGAGGTTGTGGAACCAAAGCTCATTGTGGCGACGGCGGAGGGTGTATCCCGTCCGTTCAGATGCAGATCTTGAAGATCGTATGCTTTGGCTTTGGAGGGAAGATTACCTGTTCGTATAAGGGAAAGAATGAAGAGGGATGAAAGAATTGAGAATCTGCTTCGTGGTTTGGAAGAATTGGCCTCCCCCATCGATGGTGATTATGTTAGAGTCAGATTTGGGATGAAAGAATGAAGAGGGAAAATGTCATTTATTATCACAAAACTTTTCTTTTTTTGCGTCCAAGTCCTTTCATATAAATAGGGACTCAAACGCATAAAAAGTAATAATTAGGGTCTTAAAATAGTATTTTAGCTAAAATTTCTGTCAAATTTTAGACGAAAATATATGTGAGGACCCTTTTTGTTAACAGAGCAAACCACAGGGACCTAACTGTAACGTTTTAAACCACAAGGACCCTAACTGAAATAGGGTCAAACCACAGGATCCTTTTGTGTAACTTTTTTACCCATTTATTATTCATTGACGTTACCCTCATCGCACTCGCCTCACAAAATGTTTGCACTTTACGCGCCTCCTTGCTTGATGAAAATGAGTTCACTCCTTTATTGGCCTCGCGCTGCATCATCTTCATCTTCATCTTCCACTCATTCCCTCATTCAAACTCTTGCCTTCACGAACCATTTTCTCTTCTCACATTCTCGCCGGAACTCTCTCACTACTGTCTCTGTGATGAACGGAGCAAATTCCACAGCTAGCGACTCTTCATCGGAGCATGTCTCCGGCAACTGGTACACCGTACCGGAGCTTCGGCTCCGCGATCACCGATTTGCTCTACCTCTCGACTACTCTTCGGATATTCATTCTCCTAAGATTTCCGTTTTTGCTCGTGAAGTCGTTGCAGGTACTTGTTAATAATTTTTTTTTTTGCACAAAGAATCTACTTAATCTGCATCGTTTCGGTTAATTGATCTTTTGGATTTGGTATTGGATGTAGATTATGTGATTGAATGCACATGTGTTCATAATCTTTTGTTTTGATGTGTTCATTTCTGTTGCTGTTGACTTTATGTAAATAAACACTTGTGGAATGAATAGCTGTTGAAACGAAGTAATTCAGAACTTAATTGAGTATCCGGAGCTGATTTGATGGCATTGGATTCTCGTGAAGTACTTTCTTATCGTTCAGATTATATTATAGTTGGGCTAGGTTTAGATCGTCTCATGGCACTGCTCCTTCCATAAATTTTGAAGTTTGCAAATCCATGCCCTGTCAGTTATTTTGACACTGAATTTTAACTAAATTGATTATGTTTAGGAAGTGCTCGCACTAAAGTTTCTTAAATGCAAGAAATGAAAACATATTGTATTGTGTAAAAGAGATTATTTGTGTCCTCCAAAAGAAGAGACATAAAAATAATTTGCAGCATTATACCCATGTATTGGGATGATGTGCTAAGGTGGAGGAAAGGGTAGGAAGTCCACATAAATTTGTGCTGAAAATTCTATATTTATGTAACTTTTCTAAGAGGAACCTGATCAATTGTTAAGTGATATTTCATTACTGCCGGAGGACTGGGGGATGGAAATTGTCAATATAATAAATAAATGCAACTGAAAACACTGCACTAATCTACCAGCGAGAGCAAGCATTGGTTCCTACTACTAAGAACCATCAATAAGCATGCTTAGTCTATGATATTGTCTATTCATCTATTCATATTCTTTATATGGTTTGAATGAAATCAGTTATTTGATCAACCATCCATCAATTTTTTGGCAACAAGTTATCAACTTATCATTCTATACAATACTTACTCATGCACAGCATTGCATTTTTCTTAAAAAATTTATAGTTCTGTCACAGTTGGCAAAGAAGAGAAAGAATTGCCGTACCTACTATATTTGCAAGGTGGACCTGGGTTTGAATGTCCACGACCAACTGAAAGTAGTGGATGGATTCATAAAGCTTGTGAAGAGTTTCGTGTCATCTTAATGGATCAGGCATGATTCACTAGTTGTTTGCATCGTCCTCTACTTGGTCCTTTGAATATATATTATATTTTTGTGTATCATTTGTTCAATTTCTTATGCATTTATTTTTGCAGCGAGGAACAGGCTTATCTACTCCATTGACAGTATCATCAATGTCCCAGTTTAAGTCTGCAGATGAATTAGTTGACTACTTAAAACATTTTCGAGCTGATAATATAGTGAATGATGCAGAGTTTATTCGCGCCCGTACTGTTCCAGATGCAGGGCCTTGGACAGTTTTGGGACAGGTATTTTGCATTACTTTTACCTAGCTAGTCTGCCTTTGCTGCAGTGTGTTTCTTAATTTGGTTTTATTTCCCTTTTCAACGTAGAAGTCAATAGGACCTCAAAGTTCCTTGCTTTCTTATTGTTTTCTTTTAATTGTTTCAGAGCTATGGTGGTTTTTGTGCAGTCACATATTTGAGTTTTGCACCACAAGGACTGAAGCATGTCCTTTTAACTGGAGGAATTCCTCCAATTGCTGATGGATGTACTGCAGATTCTGTGTACAGGGCATGCTTTGAGAATATAATACATCAAAATGAAAAGTACTACAAGAGATACCCACAGGACATCAACATTGTTCAAGAACTAGTTAATTATTTAGCTGAAAAAGGAGGGGTGAGTATCTGCCTCATTGGATTCTCACATTGTTATTGAAGTAAAATATATTTGCAAAGTTCTGTCAGTTTCTTATTACCCCTCTGTCCTTGCAAAGGTGATGCTTCCATCTGGTGGCATTTTAACACCAAGAGGACTCCAGACCCTTGGTCTTTCTGGCTTAGGATCTGGAACTGGGTTTGAGCGCTTGCATTATATGTAAGGCAATATCACTTATATCTATTTATTTTCTTTTATTTAAAAATATTCACAAATAACTCTCCCAGTTATGTTTCTGATTACGCTGTATAGGTTTGAAAGAGTGTGGGATCCTACTTTAGTTCCAGGAGCATCTAAGAGAATCAGCTACTACTTCTTGAGTTCTGTATGAAAATAATTTCTTTATAGAAAATTTTGATTCTGATTTTCATGTTTCACTTTGAATGATCAACTTTATGTTTTCCATGTATGCAGTTTGAGAAGTGGTTAGGTTTTGATGCAAATCCACTTTATGCTCTTATGCATGAATCCATCTATTGTCAGGTGGGCAACGTAATCTGCTCCTTGTTTAAAGCATAATTTTTTTATACAAATTCATGTATTTCTTTCATTGCTCAATCCTGGTTCTCATTCTCTATCTCTCTCTGTAGGGTGCTCCGAGTAGGTGGTCTGCAAACAGAATAAGGGCTGAATATGAGAGCAAGTTTGATGCTATTAAAGCTGCCAGAGAAGGACAGCCTGTACTGTTCACAGGAGAGGTAAGGTGTAAGAAACATTGTTATCTTTACTATGCACCAAGTATAATTAATGACAGCTTCAAAGTTAGTTCTCTGATGTTCATAGTATTGTTTCCTGCAGATTCTGATGTCTTAATTTTGAATTTTCCAGTTTACCTGAATGGAAGGAAATTCGAAATAGGGTTTTTCTTTTAAACTTTAATATTACACACAGGCTCTCATAGCCATAGGTCTTGTAGGGCAAGGCTATATTCTGGAGGCCTGTACTCAATTATAGACATTCGAAACTTTATTGAAGTTTTGATATGAATAATTCAAGCTCTTCATAACTAAACTTTGTCATCTGCCTATGCACTGGCATGATAATGTTGGATATATACTATAATGGATAGCATTTCATTTCCTATTGAAAGACATTTTTTAAATTTTCTTTTGAGTTATAGTTGAAGTATATCAAATGCTAATGTGTTTTTCTTTTATTTATTTTTTATGAGAACTATGTGCTTATCATGTTTACTTTCTAATACAGATGATTTTCCCATGGATGTTTGATGAGATTCATGCTTTAAAACAATTTAAAGATGTAGCTCATAAACTGGCAGAGAACAAGGATTGGCCTCAATTATATGACATTAAGATGCTGAATAACAACAAGGTATGCTGCTTTAGCATTTTGGTAGAAGTGTTATAACTTGTAATAGAATATCAAAAGATTCAAAACAGACAAATTTTTTGATCCAATAGTGTCGGGAATTGTATTTTATCTTGAAATCCCATTTTTAACTTTTCATTCTTGTTGAAATAGTTGCTGGTTTGTGTATTATAAACATTAGAATAGCATCCATCTATGCATACGTTTGTACAGTTGTACACCAATCGTGATTTTGAGCTTAGTATCATAATCTTGTTACATTGTTAGCTGATAGAATCCACTGAATTAATTTATTTATGAATTAATAATTAATAATAACAAAACAGACCTCCAGGATCTAGAGGCAAATTACAAACATAAAACACACATGTAAACACAAGGAAATAGTGTGCCTAGCTTTTGAGAGGCTAGACTCTCTCCCAAAACTTGGCTTTCGAGAGGCCAAGTCTCTCCCAATTTTCCCTAATAAATTCCCTTTTTTGTCATAACCCCAAAACACTGCCCTAAATAGCCTACAGCAGCAGCACAAGCATGATTGGAGTAATGTGTATTTGTCAATCTCCAGCCACCATAACCCCAATTTGTCAAACTCCAGCCACCATTCTCCCAATTTGTCAAACTCCAGCCACCACTCTAATGTTTATTTGTCAAACATAGATATAACTTTGTCAAACATAGATCTTCCATTATTATTTTATTTCACTTTATTATTTAATTTATCTTTCTTTTATTGAGGGTCCATCAATTTGAGGGTCCATCATTAACACATATGTAAATCATGACAATTTTGTTTTTTATTTCTCATCTAAAAGAGCTATTGTACTTTACCCCGCAACAAGCCAAGTGATGGACCGATACTATCAGGACTGAGGAGGGAGAAAGAAACCAAAAACATGAATTGAATTTAGACTTGAATTTTGATATTTATAATAGAGTGGTACTTATGATTAACACATTTAATAAGAAGACTTGAATAAAGTTATTTAGATGTTTGCTATGGGGTTCTTTAATAAAGATGGAATGTATTGGGTCTGGGCTGGTTGGCACCTTTAATACTTATAAAAGAAGAGAAAAGGGAAATGTGAGTGTCTTGGGCCTAACAATATTGGGCTAGAGTTAGTGGAGCCCAAGTTTTATCAAAAAAGAAGGAAGGGAGGTCTGAACGGTACGGGAAAGAGAGAGAATGAGAGCCTAACAGTTTATGAGTCTGACACGGTAGTTGAAGCCAAGGAAGGAGCTGGGGCTGGGTAGTGCACATGCCTTTTGTAGGGGAGGTCTGTATTGTGAGGGTAGGCAGAAAATTGGTAGGAACTTGGGGAGAGACTGACCTCTCGAAAGTCCAGATTATCTTACTGTTTTGCTAGGAATTCTTGTGTGTTCTTGTTGATATTTTGGTTTTTTTGTCACTTGAGAATTGTCTTGTTCATTCTGTGTGTTGCAAGGGCTGTATCTTATCTGTTAAATATTGAATATAGTCTATATTGCATTGTTTATCTTTATTTCAACTCATCTTCTTCTTAGTTCCTATCAGAATGTCAACATGTTAACGGAACACTGCATTAGTAATGCATCATTAATTCTTTAAAAGAATACTTTCATATGTAAAATATGTTATAATTCTATTGAAAAACTTAACTAAAAACACCTACGAAGTATGCCTGAATTTTTTTTCCCTTTTTAAGAAGTGAAGATGTATATATGTGTATATAATGAAGGAAGATTAGCATCTTAAATTTCTTGGTTGCTGATTTTCTTGTTCAATGCCAACAGGTACCCGTTGCTGCTGCTGTTTATTATGAAGACATGTATGTGAACTTTAAGCTGGCCATGGAAACAGCTTCTCAAATAGCAGGGATTAGGCTTTGGATAACTAATGAATTCATGCATTCTGGTCTGCGTGATGGAGGGAGTCAGGTTCTTGATCATTTGCTGGGAATGTTAAATGGGAAGAAACCCCTCTTTTGATCTCCACTGTAGCTACTCTCTCTCTCTCTCTCTCTGTCTCTTTTTCATGACCTTTTGATGGTTAGACTTCTCAGCTGAGTCATATGATTTATTCTGTTACTACTTATTAGTTTTAAAGTATTTGTAGCTTCTCTCTCTCTCTCTCTCTCTCTCTCTCTCTCTCTCTCTCTCTCTCTCTCTCTCTCTCTCTCTCTCTCTCTCTCTCTCTC
>QANZ01052966.1:0-15078 GCA_003254925.1 Chamaecrista fasciculata | reverse complement strand
TTATATTTGCTTCCGCTGCGTTAGGCGCCTACAATTCCCAACACACCATTAGGTTGTCGAAGTGTTGGTTCATTCTGAGGGGATCACTTTCCAAGAAAGTGATACGAATGACTGGAAGAGACGTTCTTTGTTTTTTTATTGAAGTCTGCGTAGTTGAGACTAAATCTTGGTCTTCTTGAATTGTATATGATGGAGAAGATTTTCTTTTCTTGCGACTCTCAGAGATAGAGTCAGTTTCTTGACGTGTGTTCTTGACGAATGACATGACTTTCAAATGTGATTTTTTGCGTATGGATCAATGATAGAGAACTATGTGGCTATCTCACTGTAAGTTCCCTGTGGATGACACCGACGATGATGTTCTGAAAAGTAGGATGTGGATGGGATAGCAAGGCTCGTTAATCCTGCAAGAGAGAACAGTGGGGCTGGATCCCCCGTTGTAACTTCAATGCTAAAGTTAGTAATAGTTCTGAGAGAGAAAAGGAAATTTAGAGAGAATTAGAGTTGAGAGAATGAATGTGTGTCTACCTTTCAAGACTGATTAGCAAGTATTTATACTGTAGAAGGGTTGAAGAAGGAAAGGACGATTGCAATTACCCTTAACCACTTCCCAGGCCCTAGGGGATCCCTTATAAGGAACAATCATGTTATCCTTAACTCTGTCATCTGCAACCAAGCTCCGCCATTGGACCACTCATCCATATTTCGTAGCTTCATCAAGAGGATATGAAATTTTAGAAATATTTGGTCTAATCAAGCATTTAATTGATGAAATTCATATATCAAAAATTTCATAGTGAAGGTCCAAAATAGTCTTCAAATAGTAAATTAGTTTAAAAGTTTTCAAAACTGGGCCTTATCACTTGTTTAAGGCTTTGGATTCGAGGGAGAAGGGATTAGGTTCAAACTATGCCCTTGCCACTTGTGTTTTTATCTACCTATATTTATATATATATATATATTCCTCTATTTGTTATTGTAAAATGGATCTTTCCATTTATTTTGCATTTAATTTTGGGATTTTTTTTGCGAATTTCATTTTCTGAAATTCTCAACTTGAATTCCCACTTTATTTAAAGGGTAAATTAAACTTTGGTACTCTATGGTTTGACTCTATTTCACTTTGGTACCCTGTGGTTTGAAACTTAACACTCTGGTACCATGTGGTACTCTCCATTAACACTTTGGTACCCTTTGGAGCTATTTTGTAATTTTAACCATAAAAAATTTTGCAAAAATTACATATTGACCCCAAAAAATTCAAAAACTACAAATAGGTCCCTATATGCATATTCTCTAGGGACTAAAATGAAAACTTTTAAAAATTTTTGGGGTCAATATGTAATTTTTGCAAAAATTTTTATGGTTAAAGTTACAAAATAGTTCCAAAGGGTACCAATGTGTTCATGGAGAATACCACAGGGTACCAAAGTGTTAGGTTTCAAACCACAGGGTACCAAAGTGAAATAGGGTCAAACCACAGGGTACCAAAGTGCAATTTACCCTTATTTAGAATTTCTAAAAAATTTATCTATTTACAAAAATGATTCGAAACTTCTATTTGTTTAAAAAAAACCCAGACAAAATGAGATATTCATTGAGACTAAATCTACAACTTGAGAAAAATATTTGAAACCAAAGTGTAACAAAGAAAGCTATGGGACCAAATTAAGATCTGAGCAAACATTGTGGGACCAAAAATGCACTTTGATTAGAAAAAAGAAAGAAGTTTCAGAGTGCACAGACACTATAAAGCAGTACAGTATTAGTCACTCTAGACAGTTGAACACGACGATCTTGCCTCTTGTCCATATGCGAAAGATCAACCATAACCCATTGTTTTGGCAGCATTAATGAAATAAAGAGGGAGAGGGGAGGGGGTGTCCTTAGCAAGTACAGATAAATATTTAAACAAAACATGAAAATTTGTATTTCGAAATGACTCCTATGAACGAAATTTAAAAGTAAAAGATCATTTGGAACGAACTGTCAACATCTATTTGATAATCGAAGTCACTTTGAACTTGTGTTTATGCCAGACTTGAAATGACAGAAAAATCTAATATTCTTTGCCTCCTTCAAGTTCACAAGGTACGTTAATGCTAAAAGATTTTCTAACAATTTATCATCCCATAATTTAAGTGCACCAACTTATTTTTAGGTAAAACATAGCTAACAATATAAAATCACAACCTGGCCACATTCATTACCTCTTACCCATAGTAGAAACAAATGGACCACTTAAGAGAGGCATAAGGAAAAGAAAATAAATCATATGGGTGGAATAATAATTGTCATTAATCGTAAAATAGCATAGCTTATCAACAAGGATTTCAATTTTTACGACCTTCCATTTGAATTATTTGTATTACAGTTCAGTATGGAAAATCACCTTCAACAATTGCGTTTGCAAACTTCAATTTTCTAACAACAAACTTGTGTTAAAAACTAGAAATCCAGAATTTTATAAGGCTCTAATATTATAGGATGTAAACTCACTTTTACAAAGAAATTGAAAGAGTTATATGTTGACTAATTCTATGTGGTACATCCAAGTACAGTGACAAGCCAACCAGAAAGAGATGCATGCCATCTAACATCTAACCTCTTACTTTCAAAATGTAATTCTTTTAAAAGTTTCTATGAATCTAATAAATTCGCAAATGAATTAGAATATTATCCTCAAGAGATAACATTTCTTAATTTAATCACAAAATTACAGCAATACTTACTCCTCCAACCACTTGAGATGGAAAGACTTTAATAATACCATCTCAGTCAATTTTCCACCACATTACCATCAAACAAAATAGAAGCAGCTTTCAAGGCATACCACATTTGATATTTCATTTGGAATTACCTCCTTGACTATGATAAGGATTATAGGAAATAAACGAGCCCATATTTCAAGCGAAGTTGAGTATTAAATCTTGAAAAATAAAAGTAGACTCAGCAACATTTATGTCTTACCGGCCATGTCATTCCCCGAAATGTGAAACAAAAAAGCAAAGCTTTGGCAGTATGGGGAAAGGCTACAAGGGAATAGAGGACCATATGAAGAACAACCTAAATATTCTAAGGGATGAAATTAAATAACCCTTCTGAAAATGCAATTACCAAAGTTCTTTTTCTAACTTAATTCAAATGCAGATTAACCAAAATCAAATAAAGGGAAAAGAAACATTAGCAGCAAGGTCCTGGACAACCTCACTTGGCACCTAATGTTGGGAACTGCCCAGGATCTTCAATTGATGGAGCGCGCACATTGGAGGTAAAATTTTCACCATAACCTCCCCTTGGACCAAGGCCACACCCCCGACCTCGGCCACCATAGTACCTTTCCCCTTCAACAGGCTTCAGGAACTCATTAATCCTAACAGACTAAAGACAAACAGAAGAATGATATGTCAAATGGTAAATCAGGAGAACATCAAAGATGTCTACTCAAACTTTATAATATTTAAACAACAAATCAACAGAAAAATATAGTGAGTCAACACAGCCAACTAAAGATAATAATTGTAGGTTCCACAGCATAAACAAATATTAAATTACAGTTAGCAGTTTACATGACACTCAATATTTAGAGCTGAGGTAAATTGAGGCTAAAATGATTTCGAATGAAACTGTACCAGCACTGTTTCGTCCCCCTCCCTCACCAAACACAGCTCCTAAATAAGAGAATTCATTCCACTCCCCACACATAACCCGTTTAGGAATTGTGCCCTAGGGCCAATCCTCTTTTATATATGTTATGAACATATGGATTAATTTATAGAGATAAATTAATGGTTTTCACATTATTAGCATGTTTACTGTGATAACATCCGTGATTAATTATAAGATAATTAATCTAAACCTGTCCCTGATCAATTGTTTTCGTGGGAGCGAAAATGAACTAAGATCAGCATGACCTCAGTGCATAGGGATGCACGCACTAGATGCTGGAATGAGGGTCATGGTGCAACTACGTAAAGGGTTATGAGTTGCTGGACTGACCCGGAGAGTACTGCATGGGTTTAGTCATCAGCTTGCCTCTCTTGTACGCCTGTCACGACGCCTTAGACCTGAGGTCATCATTATTCCGGCGTTGCAGTTGTCAGACTTTGGCTTAGTCTAACGTTGCCCGTAGCAGGGTAGCCATAAGGGCTAAGTACGAGTCTGGTTGATTGCCGTGCTGAGGAATGTGGACTGACGAAAATTGGGATTTTGTTCCCCATTAAATTGGGAGATATCTTACTGGCGCCCTCAATGAGTCTGTCCAGGAAAATGCGTGGCCACGCTAGTATATGGGACTTACTCAAGGAGATCGAGAAAGTAAAGGTTTGGATCATGGATGACTTTCCTGTGCCTGATCCATAACCAAGATATCGCAGAACAATAGGGTCGGTGCCTAGGAGGTACGAAGGTTAAAATCGGTTGTGGTAACGATCGATCAACTCACTTGTTTTGGGTAGTCGCGATGGCTTGCTAGAGTCCGCTCACGACTTGTAGGACATAGGGATGACCTACTGCCAACTTCACGTGGGGCCTGCTGGGTCACACACGAGCAGGATTAGAACACACCTTATAAGGGACACGAATTAGGGTAATTCGTGGGTAACTCCGTGGCCTAATTTAAGACACAGAGGAAATGTCTGGGACATTATGTCTTGTCTTAAATTTTCTGCAGTTTAAATAATTGTTAANGTCGATTTTCCTCCTTGTTGAGAGAGAAATTTCGCCACCCACCTTCCTAGAGAGAGAAGTCGATTTTCTCCTAAGTGTTAGAGAGAGAAATTGAAAGTTGTGGGTTCTAGGGTTCTTGAGAAGGAGAAGAACAAAAGGTGTTTTGTTGCTGTCTACTTCTCTGTGGCGCCACCTACCTGGATTTCAGAGAAGGAGTTCCTGAATCCAAAAGCTGTAGATTCGATCCCGAGTCTCTTTGGAGAAAGAGGCGTGGAGGCTAGCACCTCGTGTTCGGGAAACTGTTCGTGTGGATCACCGGTAGAGGAAGGACGTGCAAACGGACTTCTAGACTCACGAGTATCACCAATCCGATTGAAAGCCTGAGGTATAACACTTTTCGTATCTGGTTTTAAATTCAGCTAGCGGATCTCAGGGTGGGATTTTCCTGGGGGCGCAAGTTTTTTTTTATTTTACAGTTTTTCCGCTGCGTGTTTCCCCGGGGATTTCCCAACAACCCGTCATCTAAACGCACAATTAGCACAAACTAGAGAAATAGGAAAGTAGTAAATGAGCAAGATAAAGCAAAACCACCACACCTACAAATACCATGCATTTTTCAATTAGAGCAACCATAAGTGGAATAAAGAGGATAACCCATCAAAAGAGCTTGGTTGGATCAACTTGGTCACAATGAGTACGACTTCCACATCAATCAACAACAAAAAGCCAAACAATTACAAAGATAAACAAGTTTGGATAAAGAACAAAAATGCAAGTCAAAAGCCCAAAATCAGCAGGAAATTAGACAAGAAGCTGTTAGTAATCATTTTCTTGAGTTTAAATACACATCTATAACAGGAAAAACAAAACAACCTTCTTCGATTTCTCTTCCTTCTCCAGAGCCTCTTTGCGCTTATCCTTATCAGATCCCTTAAAAGATAAGCACAAGAGTCAAAAGATTGATATCAACCGTAAGCAAATTAATAAAAACCAGAAATTATACAAGAGGACCAAAAAAAATTTCTAACCAATTTAATGAAGATATCATGATTTTCTTTCTTGCTTGAAAGATGTTGCATGGATTCAAACTCTTTAGCATCAACCTTTCTCCCCTCAGTCTTAAGTGCTTGCAAGGCCTTCCTTTTCTCTTCTAGAACTTTCTCATATTCCTCCAAAGTCATATCTTGTTTTACAGCATAAAAACTATTTAAGTACGTACTTTAACTAAATAGAAAAACACAGAACAAGGAATTATGCAAAACATTTATATATATATATATATATGTTAAAGTTAGCAAGAAAGTTATACGTATCTTAACACTATGAAAATAGTTTAGGAGATTAAATGATCGGGTGACAAATAGAGAACAAACACAGTGGAACATAATTCTAGGTTGAATGAAAAGCTAGATCAAAATGCTTTGTTAAATTCTAAAACAACACAGTGGAAAATATACAGAAAAATGAAATACTTAGCAGACATGCAAAGCTGAGGTTTAATTATTTATCACTCATTCAGATGCTTCCAACTAATAACTATTAATTCCCGTTCCATCTTTGATCACATGGAGGGTAACAACTTCATATTTTAACCAATGACAAGACATATAACTTCTATTAATTAGTTTATTATACGTGAAAAAACTGGAAATTTTAGATGAAGACAAAGCAGATACAGGTCAAATCTAAAAGACTTTAAATAATTGTGGACATTCACTTTATCCTCAGGCTCTTTCTCCTCAGCTTCATTAGCAGGACTGTCTTTGCTGCCATCTGCTACCTCATCCTCCACTGAAGGCTTCTCATCAGCCAAATTCTTATCAGTTTCAGTCACAACTTCTTCAGTCACCCTAAACATGTTGAAATAAAAAAACAAAATAAATCGGGAAAGACGATTACTTAATAAATATTGATCATTCTAAAAAAGTTATGAGTAGTGTTATGAAAAAGATAAGAATGCAGTGGAAAAGAAGAGCTAACTGAGCAAATTCATCAGCTTGCATACCCCAGTTACCTCTCCCAGCACCGTCACGTTTGATTTCATTTCTACAAATAGATCAAGTCAGAAAAATATTTCAATAAAAAAATTAGTGTAAAAGTTAACAACAGCTATTAAAGTCATTCACCCTCGTCCAGTCCCACTCCGGCGTTCAAATGTTCTTCGTGGGCGTTTATCTTCACCCACTTCTTCTCCATTGCTGAAATTACCTTGATGACCGCCACGGTAAGGTCCACCATAACTACGCCTCTCTGAGGCCCTTCCAGTATCTCCTTCTTCGGGGGCTCATTGGATCGGAGGTGCTCGAGTGGCAGCGAATAAATTCTTGTCATTCGTAAAGTCACGGTTGAAACCACGACCACCACACCCATATCGACGACCACCTCCTCGTCCACCTCCACGCCCTCCATGAGAATTTTCATTTCTTGCTTCTCTAACTATTAGAAAGAAAAAAGAAATTTTGATAATATGAAAAGGAGGGCCACAAAATGAGAATCAATATACAAAGAGGATCTAGAAATCAGGATGGAGGAGAACAAATTCTATCTATATACAAGTTTAGAATGTAGGTGTTACAACATACGATATTTTTACATCTGAAAGATGTTATAATCATCATTCTTCAATCAGGTTACTTATATAAAATGTAGGTTAAGTTAAATATTAATTTAAAGCAACTTCAAAATCGTATAGTATATATTGTAAAACAAAAGCACAAATAAAATCAAATAGTGGCACATACAAAACCTACACGGAATTTACATGTACAAATGTCACAAGGTAAAACATAATAAAGATTGCCAATCTTCATTCACTTTCGATGGTTTTGTTGGGAATCCTAGGCGCCTAAGGCAGCGGAAGCAAAAATCAAAATAATTAAAAACGCCTAGGTCCTATGATTCCCGAACGGATCCGCTAGTAGAATTTAAAACTTTTGGTTAGTGTTATACCTCAGAGTTTCAAAACGTTGGTTGTACGGGGCGAGTTCCACGGATCCACTCCCAGAGTTCTCCCTCTGCCAGTAATCCACACGAACAGTTTCTTTGACCACCGAGGTGCTAGCCTCCAAATTCTTTTCTCAAAAGAATTTCTGCGACCAATCTACAGACCTCTGAATTTCAAGAACTCCTTCTTGATAATTCAGACTTTAGAGGTGGCGCTAGAAGAATCCCCCCACAAGAACTCCTTCTTGCCTATTCTTCTCTCAAACCCTAATTATATGAGCAAAATCGAAATTCTCTAACTCTTAGAGAAAGTCGATTTTCTCTATGTGTGTGTGCAAAGGATTATTTTCTCTCTCTAACTCTTAGGAGGAAAATCAAAACTAGGGTTTCACTTTTAGTCTATGGGGCAAGTCGACTTGCCCCCTATTTATAGGGAAGATTTTTGGTGATTTTAAAATTCCTAAAATAAAGATATTCTGATAATATAATTATTTTAGGCCTTGAATTTATAATTATAATATTACCTTAATATTATAATTTAAATTCAAAATGCAATCTTGGAGAATCAAATTGAGAGATCAAATCTCCCAATGGGATCCACCAAGATGGCGCCATCCTCCTTGAATTTTCCTTGGAATTTATTTAATCAAAAACTTCCTTATTTTTGATTCACCAAAGATATTCAAAGATACTCACCAAATCTTTTGAATTCAAATCTCCATTTGAATTTCAAATAATAATTGAATTAAATAAAACAATTTTATTTAACCCAATATTATCCCAAAGAGGCGCCACCCTCATGTTTATTTATTAGGAATTTTATAATTCAATAATTTCCTAACTCTTAGGAACATCATCCAGAATTATTTTCCTAATATTTAAATTGCCTATAATTAATCTCATTAATTATATTCAATTATTAATATTTAAATTTGTCCCACAAATCTAAATATGTCATCTGTAGATTAATTAAGACCAGACCTAATGTCCCAGACATTTCCTCTGTGTCTTAAATCGTGTCACTCGCGTGACCCACGAATTAACCCTAATTCGTGTCCCTCTCGAATGGTGATCAGATCCTGCCCGTGTGTGACCCAGCAGGCCCCACGCAATAATGGCAGTAGGGCATCCCCATGACCTACAAGTTGTGAGCGGACTCTAGCAAGCCATCACAACTACCCAAAATCCGTGAGTGATCGTTCGGTAACCGGAAGAACGACTTAACCTCAGTACCTCCGTGTACGTGATCCGTTTGTCCTACGATATCTTGGTCATGGACTAGGCACAGGTATGTCATCCATAATCCAAACCTCAACTTTCTCGATTCCTTGAGTAAGTCCCAATTCCCGCGTGGCCACGCATTTTCCTGGACAGACTCATCGAGGGCGCCAGTTAGATATCTCTCAAATTAATGAGGGACAAAATCCCATTTTGGCCAATCCACATCCCACTGCAGAGCAATCAACCAGTCCCGTACTCAGCCCGTATAACTACCCTGTTACGGGCAGCGTTAGACTAAGCCAAAGACTGACAACTGCAACGCTGGAATAGTCATTGACCTCAGGTCAAAGGCATCGCTACAGGCGTACTAGGAGAGACTAGCTGATGACTAAACCCATGCAGGACTCTCCGGGTCAGTCCAGCAATTCGTAACCACCTTACGTAATTGCACCATGACTCTCGTCCCAGCATCTAGTGCGTGCATCTCATGCACCGAGGTCATGCTGGTCTTAGTTTATTTTTGCTCCCACAAAAATAATCGACCAGGGACAATTTTAGATTAATTATCTCATAATTAATCCTGGACGTTATCATAGTAAACATGCGAATGATATGACAACACATTAATTTATCTTCCATAAATTAATAATATGTTCACAACATATTTATCAAATAAAATGATTGGCCCTAGGGCACAATATCCAACAGGTTTTCCTTCTAAAATTGAAATGCAACATAAAAAAATGGAAAAAACATGTTTCAGTGAAATAAACCCATACAATAGAAACGTTTATCCAAAACACAGATTAAAGAGAAAGAAAGAAACAAAATCTAAAGTCACTTTTTCAATGTAAACGAACCTTAACCCATGCATCCGAACACACTAACTGAAAAAGTAAATGGAAAAGAAGCTCATCAGCCTCTGTCGGAGGAGGTGGCTTAGTAGGCAACTGAGCCGTCGCCTTGTTCTGCTACAGAGCCTGAGGAGGAGTGTCACAACCCAATTTTTTATTCCTTTCCAAGTAATGGAAATGGTAGTAAAGAATGAAAATAAATAGTCAAAATGAGTGAATTTAAGGGGGAAAGCTTAAAGATGATTAAAAGGCCCTAAAAGGGGATTAATTCAAGTATTGTTAATTATGTGAAAGAATGTCATATTGTTATAAAAGAGACCTCAAGGAACCCTAAATACGACATTAGAATGATTAGAAATGAGTTCTATGATAAGTTTACTTGAGGTGAGAATCAAGGGTAACAATTACACAATTTTTACCCGATAAAAGTTTGTCTGATCATATCTAATTAATTTAGAGATTATGAGTACCTCCATTACTCTTTAATTGAGTTATAGGAGACTTTAAATTTAATTAAATGGCTCAAGAGGAAATAAAAAGAAAGTTTGAGGGCAAAATGACAATAGCATAAGTCGCAAATGGTAATTTTAGCCAACTTCATGACTAAATTGTAAGGTGGACACTTCATATATTCTACAACCTTCATTTGCACGTCCATCTTCATCCATTTTTCAAAAAAATCCTTCTAAGTTTCGTGCTAAGGAAGAGGAAGAAGAGGAGAGAGAGAAAGAGGAAGAAGAAGAGAGAGAAAGGGCCATAAGTGTAAGTATTTTTCATCTTCTCAACTCCTCATAGTTATGAAAGTTGTTCTTCTCCTTGAAAGCTTTGTCCTCATATAATTTTCAGCTTCTAACTCCAAGTTTGAAGAAGAATTTCGTGCAAGTAGAGGCTTGAATTTAAAGGGGACATACCCCAAGAGAAAGGAGGTAAGCTAGCCATCTATGTGTTTGTTGATGAAAAAGTATGGCTAGATAACTTGTAGGAAAATTTATGTTTTGAGGTTAATATGAGAAGTTTATGTACATGAGAAATTCTGAATTTCTAGAGGTAGTCTCATGTTTAGAGATGCTTTATGAAGTGTCTCCTAGTTTAAAAGTGATGAGATATGCTAGTTTTATGAATCAAACCCTAATAGGCCAATATGGCAACATAAGAAACAAATTATGAATTTAAGGGTTTTGAGTTATAAGATGATTTATGATGAATTCTATATGAATATAGGGACTTGCAATTGCAAATTAAGCCAACCTCAAGTGAAGGTGGGAGTAAAACATTGCTCTTGTAAGAAGAGCTAGAAAGAAGAAAGGCTTGAGTACAAGGTAGTACCCTCTTCATTCTTTGTGTTGTGTGTGTTTATGTGATGTTTTGCATACTTGAGTTCTATGAAATGCTATCTTTATGTGATGAATATGTTTAATAATGGGAGGATGAGTTAATTCCTACCCTAGGTCAAGCAACATGAGAATGTTTAAAGGTGAGTTTTTACCCTAGCTTGGTGTTCAAAAAGTATGAAAGAAAGTGGGATTTACTCCCAATATTGAGCACCATGGTTTATGAGGAAATGATGGGTTTATACCCTAGCTTGTTGCTTGATAAGAGGTTATGGCCATAACTTAAATAAAGTGTATCATGTTTCATGAATGAAATATGCTCTTGTATGCAATAGAATGAAATGGCGTGTTATGCTATATTATGTTATGTTTATTGAACAAATGTGCATGCCATAGTATGTTTGGAATGTGAGGTGTGCTACTAGGACTTTATGTCTCAACCCCCTTTTCCCACACATTTTTTTATAGGTAACTCAGGCAAGGATAATGGCAAGGAGGTGGCTCCCTAGTTTCTTGATGTTGTAAAGTTTAAAGAAATGTGTAAATGAGCTATGTAAGTTAATGTTAGAATGATGTATGAGGCTACTTATGACTTGAGAGGTTTACTTAGATGTGATCTAAATTAATGAATTTGTATTAAAGCTATGAAGGAAGTTATTTGAGTAGAAATGATTTCAAGTTCTCTTGGTAATCAATCTACTTGTAAAGTAAAAGTATGACATTATGAAGGAACTTGTAGTATGAATGTTATGTAATGATAGATGAATTCATAATGACATTATGTGATATGCTTAAGATGAGGCAATGTTTTGAAAAATGAAAGTATCAATGTCTAAGAGGATTATAAAGGTCCACCCAACTACTCCAAGTATATGCATTTGAGGGTTTGGACTAGTTTTATTTAATGTTGAAAGGCTTAATTATTATGATTGGAATAGACCAACACCAAGTTTTGTGTACTGGAACCCAAATGAAATAAATTGGGACCTAAAAGAGGAAGGTGAACAAAATATAAAAGTTAGTTCATTGACCAAATGAATAGTAACAAGGAAATTGAAATTTTATTTTTTCCATAAACATTTCTTTCTTCTTTCAAGTTTTGTGACCCATTCCTCTTGGTTAGTTACAAGTATGAATTAGTATGACATTTATTGAGTAAATAATGTTGAGAATAAGGTTATTACAACGAGCTCCGGCTTTTTGGTCCTTCTTCGGCGTCGCCACCACCACCTTCTGTTGCTTGGCGGCGATCAACTGCGACAGGTCCTCAACATCGTCACCCAACAAATCGAAGGGATTTATGGTCGCCATTACAGAAAACACCGATACACACCAATCAGTAGAGACTTACACCCAAGAGAAGGCGACCACTGAACCTTATATCAACAATAACGCCATAGCACGCAGTAGAAGGAGATAGAGAGAGTCACAGATTGAAGAGTGATAGAGGAATGAAACGCAGTGTGTGAAAAACAAAAACCCTAGCCTCAAGAAGCTATACGTGTGTGCGTGTGTGAGTGTGTGTTTGTATGTAGATATAGCAAGTTGCAACCTCATCTCGAGCTTGGAATTTTTATTTTTATTTATTTTTTTTTTTGCCTCAAAAGGTTGAAAGTTTTTTTTTTATTTAGGCTAAATTACTCTTTTGGTCCATAAACTTTACATCATTTTTTTTAATTTTATCTTTAATATTTGTTTAATATCAATTTTATCTTTAAAAGTTTTCTATCGTTAATATTTGGCTAAAATAAAAATAAAAGATAAAATCAATCAAAATATAAAGAAGAAACTTACTATTTGGTCCTTTTTTTCACAGTTTCAACTATTTGGTCCCTGCATTTTTGAAATAGATTATTTGGTCCCTCAGTAATTACAAATGTCAACTCGTTAGTCCATGTAGCCTATGTCTATTACTAACAACGATGACATGGTCGTTAAGTGCACATGTGCAAGTTAAATTCCACATAATTAACTGTTTCGTCCCTGATGGCGACACCCATCGCAAGGTGTCAACACTGATCAAATTAATTATACTCAAGCTTCGCAAGTATAACTATATTTATTAGAATATAGTATAGATGCTAACCCAAGGTCGGATCTCTCGCGGAACTCAATGTAATGAGGCTAAGAGAATTGTGACGAAGGTTATAACTTCTATTCTTGAAGGTTGTCACGATTTAATATAGTGAATACTGATGAGTCAAAACAATACTTGAGAGAAAACCCTAGAGATGGACTATCATAGTTCGTTCATTATAGATAACAAATAATCAATGTGCATTTACTAAACCAAGTTAAATGATGTATTTAGACTCAAACACAATCAATCAAGCAATGGTGAGAAATATGGTATTAGGATAGATCACTCAACCAAAAATGGATTATGAGCGCCTTGTTAAAGCTCTTCAGGCCAATCTATATTATTGCCACATCGGAACAATAAACAAGTATATATATATATATTTATTATAAAGAACAATCCTAGTTATATTTCTAAGATATATAGAACACTCTTTAGTAAACCAACCATGTAAATAACATGTTCAAAGAGCAACCTTTATTGATCGTAAAAGAGACAGACTCTAGGAATGCCAACAATTATCCCTAATAAAGTATTGATCAATAAATCTAATGCATAAACAACTTCAACAATTACCTATGAAAGAGTTGATCATACCTCATAAATGCAACATCAACATTTGGGCTCTACAACGAAACATAGTGAACTCAAGTCACATCCTTGAGGCAATCCTCAAGTATCTACCTATTTAGTTACTCATGCTCTAGGCAGAGAACTATTCTAAACTATTCTAAATGTGTTTCTCAACTTGGCTGAGCGAAAACTGGTGCTTTGAGCGTGGAATGAGACCTCTATTTACAGTCTTGATTAGTATGCTTGGTCTGCAAGTCAAGGGAAAATATTTGCGCTTGGGCCGTTGATCTGCGTCGGCGGCCCAACACGGAAGTATTTCGATTATATCTTCGTATCTTGAATCTTAGTCGTCCAAAATATACTCTAATGCTTCGAATTAATTTGCGCCGCGAGATTTCCAACTTGGGTCGTTGGTTCAAGTGACGGCGCAACATAATATTGCGTTGAAGCTTACTTGCTAACGTCATATTCCTCACAGATACGTGCGCTGCGGGATTTACCTACCTTGCACCGGTGGCTCATCCAACGGCACAAGAATATCTTGTACTCAACGTGATCTTCTCGATTATTCTAGATATTTTCCTCTTGGTTTGGCCCTGTTTGGATATATGAAACACTAAATAAACCATTAAGTTGCACCTATTTATAAAGTACAATAAATAAAGCTAATTAACTCATTTTATCCACTTTATTTCACCACACCTTGGTGCAACCCTTAGCATATTAATTGGTCTAATTATAATATATTATTAGTTAAAACATATGAAAAGAAGGCCAAATAACTTGTTCACTTTTGGGCTGATCAAATCCGCCACACTTAAGACTTTGCACTCTTGAGCAAAGGTACGAAGTAGAAGAATAGAGAATATGCCAAAGAATCAAGGAACTTTCCCAAGTTCATGATTCAAGGCCAGTATGTAGTCATAGCCTATAGCTATAGAATTCACCAAGCAAGTAACTCTGTAAAGTAGTGCAATCTAATTTTTATAAGACCAATTCCATAAGTGAATCACTCTCCTCACTAATTGGGTATTATTTCTCTCAAGTCATACCTTAGACTAAGTTTCTACCATAAGCTTGTAAAAATTCTCGAAGTCTCCACTTTAAGTGAAATAATGATTTTTAATCAAGAGGACTTCAATAGGGTTGAATGAATGGGAAAAGGCTAATATATTTAAGAAGAAATGTAGGGAGAAAAGAAATAAAATGGTGTTTACTTTAAAATTTCTCTTCAAGTTTTTCCTTAACAATTCAACTTCACTTATCCACCAAAAGAAAGTAGCTAGTTCACTATAAGGCTCATTTGAGTCATATGACATAGGACTCTTCTTTTGACTGGCCAGTCTTTTTCTCTTGATAGGTTCTTATGATAATACTTTGATTACTTGAGCTTCTCAAAGATACTTTT
>QANZ01052956.1:0-30338 GCA_003254925.1 Chamaecrista fasciculata | reverse complement strand
CCCAGGCAGGTTCCCCCTCCCATACTCAAGCATTTAATGCCAAGATATTGGCATTAAATGCTAGGATCCGTGAAAGCACGTGACAGGACAAGAAGGACACGCAAAAGGACTAAAACGCCCCCTGCGCGCAGACCAAACCATGAAAAGCACTCTTGGCTATCACTGACAACCAGGAGAGAAGGTTGGAAATCCCACCGTACCCTGGCAGTGATAGCTGTCACGTCAAAAGCAGAAACCTACACCAACCCCTTTTCCTCACACATCCCGAGTACACCCCTAACGTCTCAGAGAGAGACCTCGTACGAACATGAGACAAAAGGGAAGGAGGATAAAAGGAAAAGGGGGGACCTTTTCTAAGGTAACAACTTTCTCTCTCTCAAAATATTCAAACTCTCCAGCTTTCTCTCACTAACTTTAGCATCGGAGAAGAATCGCAGGGAACCCCCTGTGCATTCTCGTTTGCAGGTTCCGACGACCCCTACTTGCCGGAAACTGCCCCTCACTGTGAACTCAAGGTTAGATTTATCCTAATCCAGCTTTGTAGTTTTCAACTTTGTACTAGGATGTCAACCTTTTTAAGCACCAAAAAAACCCTTTAGACATATGGTTTCCAAGAGCATCACAAATTATGAGTCTAAACAGAATCATGGACCATAAAATTTGAGTTTGTCAAAAAGAACAAGAAAATTAATAGAGACAATTGGACATAACATAAGAAATGTGTCATGTTAATGAAACATTGTCATATGTTCAACAATTAAATTGATTAATTTTTATTGGTTCGACCAAATTTTAAGACTATTGATTTCCTAATTATTTTAAATTAAATCATGCATTGGTTTTTATTCAATACCAGCTGATTCAATTTAACTTTTTAAAAAGTGATAATAACGATAATGATTCATAAATTATTTACTCATCTCATTATTATTTTATTAAATTGATATCCCAATTCAGTTTTAAAATTCTTTTCAAACAAAATTTCTTTTTAACAATAAAATTATACATTTTTTTTAATTTTTTTTTAAGTTTACACAATCTAATTATGTTATCAAGCAATACAAATGCTAAACAAAATAAACTTAAGTGCGAATCATTAATAAGTGGTGACCGGTGATCATAAATTATGTAACAATTATCCCTAAAAAAATATTGATATATTATGTCTAACCATCAATAATTTTAAAATTTAATCAGATTAAAGTGATCCAACTTATTGGATTGAACTCATTGAACTATTATGGCCTACACAAACAATTCATTTAAATCATGGAGTATTGACAAAAAAAAAATCATGGAACCATTTTAAATGAAAGTGATCCAAATAATAAATTTTAAGAAGATTACAAAAATTTAAAATTCTAGTTATATGTCAAAAAACAAACAAAAATCATGTCACTTCACACTACAAAAGTTTTTTTTTTTTTTCATTTGCCTGAACCACACTACAAAAGTTCAAATTCTACTTATATGTAAAAATTAAAATAAAAACAAAAATTGCATCAAAAGCACTTTTGCCTCTTTTATTTTTTTTGGCCAAACACTTTTCCGTCATTTTCCTTCAGCCGAACCTATCAGAAAATCTCGAAGTTTTCCGTTATTCTTCTCAATGACGACTCTGATCACTTCTTGTCTTTCGCCTCCACCATTATCGTCTTCTTCTTCTTCTTCTTCTTCTTCTTCTGATGTCTGTCTCGTGGGTTCACTCTGCTTGAGCCCACCCACAAAGCTCACAACCTTTTTAAACCCTTTTCAATTACTCAAATGTACTCCTATCGCACCATGTAAACCTCGCACTTCACTCACCCCTCGTATGACATGGGAGGGACGTCTCTCTACCGTCAAATTGATTATTCAGGGAAAAAATTTAGTGGTATCTATGTTCTATATTTATGCCATTATGCCATCATCCCTTTCTTCTACTTCAAAAATTGGTATCTATGAGTTTTCTTTTTAACTTGCTAAAATTTGTTCGTTCAGTTGACTGATAGGGTGAAGCAGCATGTGGAAAAAAAGGTGGGGAAGGCAGTTCAGAAGCAGAGTCACTTAGTTAGAGAAGTGGACGTTAGGTTATCAGTTAGAGGCGGAGAGATTGGGAGAGGACCCAGGACTAGAAGAAGTGAGGTACACCTTACATTACACCTATTTGACATTGAATGTAATTTTTGGAATGTTTATTTATTCATTCATGTCTTGATGTTTGATTAGGTGACATTGTTTACCAAGAGGCATGGAGTGGTGCGAGCAGAGGAAGAAGCAGAGACTCTGTTTGGGAGTATAGACTTAGTATCATCAACTATACAGAGGAAGTTGTGGAAGATAAAAGAGAAAGAGTCAGACCATGGTCGCCACATGAAGGGTTTTAATAGATTGAAGGTCCGGCAAGCTGAAATGCCAGTGCCCCAGGATGAGACTGACATGTCCCCAGACGAGGGGGAACTATTATCTCATGAGGTGGTTCTTCTTGATTCCTATACTAATTGCTTGTTTGCTTGCATTTCTATTATTAGTTTCCTAAACTTTGCTTCACATGTTTGGTTTATGCTTGCTTGCCATGATCTTGGGTTTTGTTTATTTTCTCTCAGATTGGTTTTTTAGGACTCACATCTTGAATTAAATGGATGCATTTTTAATCTGTCAAAAACTCGAAATATGTGGTTGTGCAAACTTAGTTTGGGATTGTTTCAAATACTCTTCCTCCGCAGCCAATGCTAGAGTACAGTGTCCTCTGACAGTGAATAATTTTCTACACCCTAGAATGAAAACATGGGAATGTATATGGTTTGCATTCTGGGTTTTGTAAACATGCTCCATAGGCCTGTAGCAGTATTCGACTGTCAATGTTTTCAATCATAATCTTCTCTTGGAAAATTCCTGTGTCATCTGTTGTTATCTTGTTTTCTGACGGCTACACTTTCTTTGGGCTTGTCTTACAGGTTGTCCGCACAAAATACTTTGACATGCCACCATTGACTGTATCTGAAGCAATTGAGCAGCTGGAAAATGTTCATCATGACTTCTACGGTTTTAGAAATGAAGAAACTGGTAAGCTTTCATTATTTCACCTCCCTTGTATAAGTATTCATTGTCTATTTTTGTGGGGATTATAATTTATTGCTGTTGCTTCAGGAGAGATTAACATTGTATACAAAAGAAAAGAAGGAGGTTATGGACTCATAATACCCAAAGGAGATGCTGAAGCTGAGATGTTGGAGACTGGTATAACCAGCTAGGGAACAGTCCCTGCAGGAGGATTGAGTGACCCGCATGAAAATGCCCTTTTGTAAGAACTTAGAGCTTGTAAATAAAGGCCCTGACGTTTAACTGTGAACGAAGTTTTGAAATATGATGTAAACTTGGACGACTTACTATTTCTAAAATGAAAGTGATACACATCTTAGTGCTCTTTTCTTGTAACATGATTGTTAATCATAGTTTCACTTTTGAGTTTTGTCCTTTATATGGTTTATGAATTTAATTGCATTTTGTGGTCAACGCTTGGCATTGATAAATGTTGGCTGCCAAGAGTATTTTCAAGAAAAAACGGCACAACCCAACATGATTATGCATGTTCTCTAGTCTTGTTGGTAAAAGACATTGATGGAATGAAATGGGAAAATTTATCTTTAAAGTACTGTTATTAAATCTGGATCACACATTTAGTCGACATAATATGGTTGAGGCATGTTTGCCTACCCTAACATTGATTTCAAAATATCAACCATATGATTCTGTGATCTGAGTTCTGACAGATATCGGACTTCTGACAGTATGCTCCCCGTCATACCAAGTTAAGCTACCAAAGAGGTATCCCGTGCTCACATGGTGGCTTGAGGAAACAAAAATGGTGAAGGTTATGGTCTTCCTTGTAGAGTCGAAAACTAACGTGTCTGGCTGTACTGCAATGGTTATGCCAATTGGAGGTTCTATGACAGCCTTGTACTTAGAGTTCACTGGTCCAACATTTGTGACAGTTCTTATTATGGTTGTTGAATTCCTAAGGGATGGAATAGTTATGGAAGGAAGGTTTATGTCTAGCATGGACGGCTGTTTTGTGGGGCAGGAGATGGGGAGTTCTGTTAAGTGGGAAATGCTAGGGTTACTGTATCCCATGGCACAGAGGTACTGGATATAATCTGCTGTGTCCATTTCATAGACAAGACCAGGATCTGCTGCTCTGTTTGGATTCACAATCCCGCCTCCAAAATCAAACGGATCTGCAAGCTTCATTGGCTCTCCCTCCACAAATACTGGTTCCCCAGATGGATCAGTTGTCCATGCTGCAGCATTTTGTCATGTTTTAAAATTTATGGTTTTTGGGTGATAAGTCAGGTAACTATCAGTTTCAGTCTAGATGTATGAAAAGTGAAAACTACCTGTTGTTATTATGGCTGATTTGAGAGCAGCGGGTGACCAACTTGGGTGCAGCGATTTGAGTAGTGCAACTACGCCCGAGACATGAGGAGCCGCCATTGAAGTTCCCGACATGAAAGTAAAAACAGTATTGTGTGAGGAACCTTCACCAGGACTCACTGCTGCTAATATATTCACGCCCGGAGCTGCTATATCTGGCTGTAAAATAAATCCCACGTTGGTCTCTGATTAGTTGTATTATATCCCATGTATTACTTTTTGATGGAGAAAACCATATATATATACCTTCAGTATTGCAGGAGCAACAGGACTAGGCCCTCTAGATGAGAATTCAGCTATGCGGGTCGAGACAGGTCTGCCAGTATGTGTTTTGGAAGGGCCAATCTTTACCCGTGGATGCCTGCTCAGTCCACCCAAATCGTTTTAAAGAAACTTAACCTAAATGGGAATTAGAATTGACAACTAATAAGCTGATATATGCCTCAGTTTACAGGTGGTGATTTTACCTTGTGGAGCGGATATAGTAGAGCATCTGAATACCAACTTCATGGCTTACTTGGACGAGCGGGAAATTAAAGTCACCTGGATCAGGTGATGTACTGGGATTCATAGCGAAAATCAACCCTACAGCACCAGCTTCTTTGACAGCCCATGCAACGTCCTGAATTGCTTCATACTGATAATCAAATACGAAGCACAGAACCACATTTCCTCTCACCCAACTGTCATTTTGGGAGAGCGACTTGCAGCGTCTGCACAAAATGTAAACTTTTGATAATAGGAAATTGTGTCTGTGTGTACGCAAAACTTTCCCATACAAAAGTATGTGTAAAACCAGATCCAGCAGAATTCATGAAGGAGCGTTATGAGTACGAGTTATCATAAATTGTAAGTTAAAGTTGTGTATTTATTCTCTACGGCATATATTACCGAGGAATATCGAACTCTGGTACCTCAGGGTACACCAGAGTGACGAACCCTGTATCCTTCCCCGTAAACATTCCTTGACCCTGCAATTGACGACAAATGTAATAAGGTAACGTGAAAGTTATGAACCTTGTTTTGTTTCCCTCACTGTGAAGAAATAAATTACCAATGTTGTCCAGTTGTTTCCAAGTGTGATGGGTGTAGGGAAAGAGCGATCTATGGTACTTGCAGCCACAGTTATTATCCAAGGTGCTGGACTTTGCACAGTTTGAGCATTTGGGCCTTGGTTTCCTGCAGAACAAACAACACTAATTCCATGTGCCACAGCATGAAAAGCACCCATGGTGATCCCATTATGCACATCAACATCAGAATACAAAGGAAGATCAGAGCCTATGGATGCTGATATTACGTCTACACCATCATGTATTGCTTCATCAAAAGCTTTGAGTAAGTCAGCTGCTGCACATACACCTCCTACATACATGCTCCAGCAAACCTTGTACATAGCTAACCGAGCCTGTGGAGCACCACCTCGTACTGTTCCAAATCCTAGTCCGTTGTCGCTGGCATTATCGATGAAGGATCCTGCAGCTGTTGAAGATGTATGTGTCCCATGACCACCTCCATCTCTTGGGGACATGTAATCTAGGAAAACCGAAGAATTGAATGGCTCTCCATACTCAGCTTGAATCCCTTTGATGAAATAACGAGCTCCAATCAGTTTTCTATTACAGCTCTTTGATGCATTGAAGTGTTGTCCTAATTCGCAAACTCCCCTCCACCTAGAGGGGATTGGACCAAAACCTTCATCAGAGAAAGCTTTAGATTCTGGCCATATTCCTGAATCAAGAAGACCAATGATGACACCATCTCCCATCTTGGCTTGATGCTGAAAAGCGTTGAAAGAATGTGAAGGCAATTGAAGGTAGTCCCAGCTTCTGGTAGTTTGCATCTTGTAAAGATGATTGGGCATCACTTGGACGACGTTAGGTAACTCTATAGTCAATGCAAAATAAACTTAATAAGAATGCTTTGATAAGCCAATTTGAGCAGTTTCAAAAGGAAAAACTTCATTTAGTTTTTACTAGCAAGGTTGTCTTGAAATCATAGTTTTTGTATAATGCTTTCTTCTAGCTTTATTTAATTTAACTGTTTCCAGTTCCATCTTATTGATGGGAACATCAAATATAGACTAGTTGTTTCTTTGTATGAATTGATATGATTAGGTGACGAATAAAAAGGGCCTAGCAGTACCACAAACTGTGGACGTATGATTGGTACAGAAATTATAAGTGAAAAGGGGCATACGATATTTACCTGCAACCATTTTAGCTTGAGTCTTGGTAAGCTTGGCAGCGAAACCTGAGAAGCCATGTTTGTAGCTATACACCATAGAGTCTGAGTATCTATTTCTGTTGCATTAGTGGATCTATTAGGTTGATGAAAGTAGTAATTAGCAGCTACATTAAGCTATTATGTAATGATGATGGTTGTACCTTCCAATGACAGATTTAAGAGTTTCATGATGAAGTTCAGTGAGGCGCCCTGGATCATCATGCTGTTTCTTTCCCATGTAAACGATATAAACCTGTTTACTTTCATTAAGTCGGTATCACTCGAAACTTACCGAGAAAAAAAAAAAGTGTTGTTGAGAGAATGAAAAACTAACATTGCTTTTGGACACTGCAGCGGAAGGCAAGATGTTTATATCTTGTAGAACCAGAAGAAAAAGAAGCAACATAAATGACGACGTTGCATTGTTGTTCCTCCTCTGCAGAAAATTGCTCATTCTGTTCTATTGTATGCTTCGTCTAGTGGTAACAAGAATTCCGATGAGAAAGCTTTAATATGACAACATCAAATACTAATCAGATAGTCAATACTTGCCACTACCTGAATGGGGACAAAAAATGTTGCCTTTTGACTCTGCTTTATTGACAAATTAGCNGAAGCATCTAGTGCATGTATCTCTATACACCGAGGTCATGCTGGTCTTAGTTCATTTACGTTCCCACGTGAATGATCGACCAGGGACAGTTTTAGATTAATTATCTTATAATTAATCAAGGACGCTATCATAGTAAACATGCTAATAATATGATAACAACATAATTTATCTCTATAAATTAATCAAAAATACATATGTTCAAATAACACATAAATAAAATGATTGGCCCTAGGGCACAATCTCCATCACTAGGTACCGTCGTTCTTGTCTGCTACGTGGGGTGTGGTTCTGATCTACTTTGTGCGTTGCTGTTTCCGACCCGTTGTGCTCCAGATGTGTTTTTTGGATCTACTCTAATCCCACCCTCTTCAAAAACCCAAAAATTTCAGCATCATCGAGTGAAGTAGAAGAAAAATCGAAAGTGTTCTTTATTTTTTTTGTGAAATTGATTAAAACTTTGATTTGTTTATTTTTTTTATGTTTTGATCCTATTATAGAAGGAAAAAGACCTTATTGCAAAGAATTAAAACTTTTGGGAGATTTAAGTTATTCCAAAGTGTAATTTATCCTAATATTTTTAAAGACTAAATTGGAATGTTTGAAAGAGTTTTGGAACACTTTACAATTTTATTTTGAAGATCTGGGACTAAAATGAATCAAGACGAGGAAAAAGAGGGGGAATTAAGAATAATGGAATAAAGATTGGTCAAGGGCTTAATTGGTCAACTCAAAGTTTTTTTAAGAGTTTAGGGTTTGAGGTTTTAGGTTTTTGGGTTTTAGGGTTTAGGGTTTGTGGTTTTAGAGTTTAGAGTTTAGAGTTTAGGGTTTTAAATATTTTTAAGGACTAAATTGGAATGTTTGGAAGAGTTTTGGGACACTTTAAAATTTTATTTTGAGGATTTGGGACTAAAATGAATGAAGATGTTGAAAAAAAGAGGGAATTGAGAATAATGGAATAAAAATGGGTCAAGGACCTAATTGTTGAACTTAAACTTTTTTTTTAGGGTTTAGGGTTTGGGATTTTAAAGTTTAGAGTTTAGGGTTTTTAATATTTTTAAGGACTAAATTGGAATTTTTGAAAGAGTTTTGGGACACTTTACAATTTTATTTTGAAAATTTGGGACTAAAAGGAATGAAGATGAGAAACAGGAGGGGGAATTGAGAATAATATAAATAAAGATGGGTCAAGGGCCTAATTGTTCAACTCTGACTTTTTTTTAGAGTTTAGGGTTTGAAGTTTTAGATTTTGGGGTTTTAGGTTTGGGGTTTTAGAGTTTAGGGTTTTAAATATTTTTAAGGACTAAATTGGAATGTTTGGAAAAGTTTTGGGGCACTTTATAATTTTATTTTGAGGATTTGGGACTAAAATGAATGAAAATGATGAAAAAGAGGGGGAATTGAGAATAATGGAATAAAAATGGGTCAGGGACCTATAAGTACAATGAGAAAATGCTAATGTGTCGCTATTTTTTGACGTGGCAGCTCTTTTTTTTAAAAAAAAAAACATAACGGGTGATGACGTGGCCATAACGGGACACGTCAGCGCATAACGGGACACATCAACGTCCGTTATGGCCACGTCAGCTTTTTTGTAACGACAATATGACGGAGGGACCAATTAATTAGGCGTTTGCTAATTTCGGGGACCGACTAGTGCAATGCATAAAATTCAGGGCCTATTTGTCACCGAGTGCATAAATCAGGGACCGGAAAGTTATTTTACTCGATTTAAAATGAATTATTCATTTTCCTTAACCATGAAGCATGCATGAAGTAGAAAAAAGGAAATTAATTAGAGGAGAAGCACGAAAATGAGGCAAACAGGAAGGTTCTTGTGGATTGATTTTGATCATATTTAATTTCTGATCTTGACCTAAATCAAAGAAATTTCAAAATTTGATCACCAATTTTAAATTGGTGATTGGGTTGATTTTTGGAAATTATTTTATCAATTAACTTTAATTTTTGATCCCTAGTGATTCTCTTTTCAGGCCTATAAATAGATGAGATGTTTTTAGGAAAGAGGATAACTCTTGGAGAGGCAAAAGAGAGAGAAAAATTCAGATTTTAGAGAGAGGAAAGTTCATATTTTTAGACAGAGAAAAATTCAATTTAGAGAGAGAAAATCTGATATTTTTTGAGAGAGAAACTTTGTGTGGTGAGTCTAATTTCGGTTTTTTTTTCTTTCTTCTCTTTTAATTTGTTTTCTCATCTTTATCTCATTTTCAGGGTAGGTTTGAATACCTATGGGTTAGTTTTAGGACCCGGATAGAGGAACAATGGAGTTATTCTCCAAAGGCGTTCTAACGGTTAAGAAGTTCAGTTAAATCATGACTTTTAGTACCCGATAGGGACTAAACTGAATTTTCTTATCCAGAATCTGAACTGTTCTGTAATTAACTCTCTGCTCCCCATATTTTTGCAAAATTACACATTGACCCCAGAAACTTTTATATAGTTTCATTTTAGTCCCTGGATATTTCGTGACCAGGGACCTAACTAAAAATTCTGGAAACTATCTGGGGTTGATTTGTAAATTTGGCCAAAAGAATTTGAATCTCTTTTCTCTTCTCGCTGTGCGTGTACGTAATATATATATATATATATATATTATATTATGTATATGAGATGCTGTACGAGTGTGTGTGCGCCTCGTGTATATATATATATATACATACACTAGGGGCTTGGCGTGCCTTTTATATGCATGTAACGTTTGAATTGATTTTTATATTGATAAAAGAGTAAGTTTGGGACCAATTTGAGAAATTATAAAAATATGTTAGACTCATCTAAAATAAATAAAATATTTATGACCAATTTGAAATTACCTCATATGGGGAGAGTGGGTGGGGAGAGAGAGTGGTGAGATTTTTTAATTTTTAATTATTTTTTGCATTTTCTTAATTCTTTTATTTTCTTAAAGAAGTGGGGAGAGTGAGTGGGGGGAGAGAGTAGTAATTTTATTTTTTCTTTCTTAAATTTTTAATTCACTATTTTTAACCAACCATAAAGGAATTTGGCCATATAATATAGTGTGTATATATCTACATATATATTATATTTATATTGTATTATAATTGTGTGGCTCATTTGTGGCATGTATAAAACTGTTTTCTCCCACTCTTTTCTCAATTATATTAATTAGGAGATTACATTTTTTATCTTGAGACTAATCAATTTAGGTCAAGATAATTATTTTATAACTCATGCACTACAAAAAACATACATATTTGGTGGCCCTCATTTGCTGGCGGTTTTAAAGAACCGCCAGGAAATGACCCTCAAAGCAATTGGTGACCCTCATTTAGAAAACCGCCAGGAACATTTTAGCCCAAAATTCCTGAATCTCCTCAAAGCATTTGGTTTCCCTCTCCTCTTCTACATTTTTAGAGCCAAAATTTTTCNAAATCATAAAAAATAATAAAATAAATAAATAAATAATTATATTCTCTTGAGGATAAATTCCCGAGAGAATATTTAAACCCTGCAAGTACACTTGTTGTCAAGGTACACATGCTCTTTTCATCTCTTTTTGGGTATTTATTTAATAATCATTATTTAAATGCCCTAACTCTTATTTTTTAGCGGTAAAGCGAGGATTCCAGGTCATTCCTCTAACCCACCTCCAACTATCAATCTATTTTCCGAACTATGTGGACTTTGATCCCTAATCAGGGTACGTTGGCCTCAGGTTTCAAGAACCTGAGTCAAGTCTAATCTTAATTATTTTCTTTGTTTTTTTATTAAATTGTATGAATCCCTGATTGTGATTATTGGTATGTTTTCATAATTTGTTCGGGTATTCGATTTAATAATATTATCTATCTATTATTGGGCTCGAGGATGTTTGTTGTGTGATTAATGATAATTACTTATAAATATTTAGGCCATTATTTTTAATAATTATTTTCGGGTAACTTTATAATTATAAGGGGTTTTTAGGGTGCCTAACACCTTCCCTAAAATTTAAATGTGCTCCCGAACCATCCTTGGTTTGCAAATCAGTTTTCTTAATTTGCCTTATCCACCATTATTTTTTAAATCGATTTAAAAAATGTTTTAATTAATTTTTCCAAGTTTTTTTTAAAAAATTTGGTAGCGACTCCTCTATTTTAGTCATAGTCGACATTCTTCACAATGTCAGGCGTGACAATTGTCTTCCTCGGTTGTTGTGAAACCCTAGTGATGATCTGCGAGTGGTTGCCCTGTAAGAGGAGTTGTTATAAGAACCTTATTGTTACCCGTGAGGATTTGTGCTTTAGGAAAACTGTAAAAGAGAGACTTGTGAAATCTTAGGGTGATCCATGAGTGGTTGCCTTCCAAATTTTACCTTTGGTTAGTTTTACCCGTAATATAAAATTCCCTTGTTTTGTGCTTGGGGAGTGGATGCGAGATAGAGAGAAAATCCTTTTATGGGGATTATTATCTTTATTTAAACCACTATAAAGTTGGTTATTTTGTTCTTCTTCTCTTAACTCTTATAATTCTGTATTTTACCTTTTATGACTTAAGGAACTGTTTTCATTCAGGAACTATTTTATAAAAAAAAACTATTTTCACAAGAGAAACTGTTTTCGCGAAGGAACTATTTTCAGAAAGAAACTGTTAAGGAATTTAATTAGGAGGAATTGTTCTAAGGAACTGTTTTAAGAATTGTTTTAACTTAACAAAAAAAATTTAATTTCAAGTTCACCCCCCCCCTCTTGATATATTTTTCCTTGTGCATTTTGACTAATAGAAGTAGCTACTGAAAAATAAGAATGATGTTTGTGACTTGGTGTCTTCACGACCGAACATATAAATGGGGTTCTAGAAGAGGTATACACTCTTGATTTATCAACTATTTACATAAAGTTGGTTTATGAAAATAATTAAAATAATAGTGATGCTATATATGCACATTCTCATTCAATATAATTATGCATAATTGTTGGAGCTGCTACCTAAAAATAAGAGAAACAACTAAAATAAGAACAAACTGTTAGTAAATAAATATGTGTGGTCTTAGGCTGAGACACGAGTATCTTGCTTGCTTTAAGGTAATTCACGTCTCCCACAAGTTGATTTAGTCATATCACCCGGTGCTACACAGACGCGTTACCTCCAAGATACAACAGCCCAATACTCGCTAGCTGTTTTAACTTTGATCTATCACCTTTGCATTAAGGAGATAGACGAGACTCTATCTCCCACACCCTTTCTCTATCCAAATATATAAAACTAAATATCTTAACATAATATTTTTTGGATTGAATCACTTCATCATTTTTTTTCTCATTGCTCACATGCGTCTCATCATATATATATATATATCATCACGTGTGTTCCTCCAACGTGTATATAATAATTGTCCTTAGATCACAGTTACATCCTCCAACTGTATATACATATATATGTTAATTGCCTTTTAGTTAGATTTAATCTCCTTAAAGCAAGCGTTGACACCAACGTTCATATGCCATAATTGAATGCTTAGGTAACATAAAATTAAATATGTTTAATGCATACATATATTTAATTATTTTTATAATAATATCCAGCAATTCCCCACTTATTATTAAAAAGTAATATATAAACTTTTATTTTTATTTTATATACTTAGATATTGATAAATTATTATGCGTAATATAGATAGCTAAATTGCCTTGAATCTATAATTAGCAAAAAAAATATCTCTTGAACCAGAGCCAATAGTGGTATTTGCCTTGAACTATGATTGCTTAGGAGAGACAAGATACATATATTGCACATAATACTCCAGGTGCAATTTATGAGCCCTAGCTCGCATGTTATGCGGCCGTGTGCATATCCTGTTTCTTGAATGTGTTTATAGAATACGTCCTGAATATTCTCCTAAGAATGGCCCCACTCCCACATTCAATAGGAAATCATTGTTCCTTAAGGAAGTACGAAAAGTAATTTTCTTTGTCAGACAAATTATGCATGAAATGTAAAGAGATAAGGGTAAGGAATAACAACATTGGGAATTAGAGTGGTTCAGATAAAGATAGTATTCCTTAGCACATGAAATTCCCTTTATCCTACATCTGCTCCTCAAGAACAAAGCAAGAGACTTTTTACTATGTGGGCAAAATTAACCAATTACAAGGATGACCAACCTCTCCAAAGATCACCATAAATGGTTTTAAGGCTCTTTTATAGTTTACAACAATAACCCTTTAAAGATAGTCTCTCGGTATCTTACTCCTCACCAGGAACCACACATGGTTCACCTTGCACGATTTCACCCAAGGAGTTAACGTTCCCTTCCTTAAAGCAAACAACTAGTACCTTAACAAGTACTAAACCTCTTTATTAACCACACATGACTCACCACTCAAGATTTTCACGAAAGAAGAGGCACTCAGCTATCCTAAGGGATCACACAAATTTTTAAAGTAGAAGAAGGATGGTTTTTCTCACAAGAGAAAGAAATTAATTCACTATAAACTCTGCACACAGCAGTAGGATGTCTACACACAGTAGAAAGATGTATATATATCTATATATCAGCGTTTTTCCAATAATTTTCTGTAATTTAATTCTTGAAGATGATCGTAACGTAAATGTTTAAAATATATATAACATTATAAGGGTAGTAAAGAAAATAAAGTTTGGCAAAAGCACCCAATCATTTTTTGTGATCAATTTTGTCCCTAATGTTTCAGATTTTTGTTATGTTATCTTTTGACTATCTTTTTTCAATAAATTAATAACAAACATCATCCTGTTTTTCAATATGAGTTAGGATTTAAGTTTTTTTTTTATCAATTTTACAATAAATGCCATTAGTTACGTAGATTTTTTTTTTCAATATATGGCTAAAGTAAGAGTAAAAGATAAAATTGATAAAAATGTGAAACATTGGGGACGAAATTGACAGTCGGCGTAGAATTTGAGGACCAAAATGTGCTTTTCTCAAAAAGTTTTTCATAGTGCTGGTCCCCACGCTAACGTCAAATATAGTAAAATCCATGTGGTTCAATTTTTGGAATGATATATAATAAGACAAACGTTACACAACAGACTCTTCTCGTGTCAAATTAACTTTACTCTTCTGTATTAGTACACACACACACTCTCTCTCTCTATATATCTTTGTCTCTCTCATTTTCTCTGTTTTCTCTCTGAACTTAGATTCTAAAAATGTGCTTTTCTCAAAAAGTTTTTGATAGTGCTGGTCCCCACCCTAACGTCAAATATAGCAAAATCCATGTGGTTCAATTTTTGGAATGATATATAATAAAACAACGTTACACAACAAACTCTTCTCGTATCAAATTAGCGTTACTCTTTTGGATTAGTACTCTCTCTCTATCTTTATCTCTCTCATTTTCTCTATTTCTCTCTGAATTTAGCTTCTCAAATTCTCAACAATGGAGGCTGTAGCTGCTAGGATCCAAACAAGAAACATAACATCACCGATGTCGTTAGAGACTGTTGAAAAGGTCAAACGAACATTGGTCTGTAAGCACAATTAGATATAATTAGTCATTAAGCTTCAATTGTGATTTTCCATAAAAAAAATCCACGAATTATTGAAAAAGGATTCTCCCACTATTTCTCTTTCTTATTATATTGGGGTTTCCAGTCCGACATGAGCATAATCAATGTGCATTAAAGATAGTTATTTATTCAATAGATGCACTTTATTATGTATAAATCGAAAATCATGTGGCTCAACTTTGTACTTTTCCAGAACAAGCATGGTTGACTTTTATTGAAAAAGACAAGCATATATTTTTTTTATTGATAATATAGAAAAGAAATTTCCATAAAGAAAAAGAATTTAATTAATTTAAAAATTTTTTCTCACCTACGTCCATCTCCATCATCCCTGATGAGAGATAAAATACATTTAGCAATATGTGTAGGCATGCATCACAGGATCATATTGCTTTTTCCAAACATGATATTTGTATATTCAATGCATGATCGAGCATTCAACAAGATATACCTTATTTGGAAAAGCATATTAAATCATATTGCAAATTGTGTAAGCATCCATCAAATTGAAATATCCAACAAAGGCATGAAGTGTTTTTTTGAAGAACACAAGAATACTTCACACTTCATTTTCTCAAAACATGTGACCATGATGAGCATCCTTTAAGACTTTCATACTTAAAACCATTTTTATTTCATAGATATATATTCAATTCTTGGACTATAAATTGATAATTATAAAATTAGATTTTTGCTAAATGGTTCTAGAATCAAATTGAGCGATGAAGTGTTGGATGATACATTACCTTGTAAATACTTCCGGACCCCATAATGTGCTCTTCAGCAACCAAACTAGGGAGCAGCCATCGGTATTCGACGAGGCTCTGTCGAAAAGAGTGCTGACCGCGGTGGCTTCAACCGCTTCCGAGAGCGTCGGTTGATCCATCTCATTCAGCATCCAAATACCATTACCACCAGAATAAGCTTGATCTTCAGCTAGAGTTATGGTTTGAGATGCTGTAACAAGAGCATCCTGGATGGTGTTCAACCCGAGTAAGCTAGAGTTATAGTGAAGTTTCAAAGAAATGTTTTCAAATTCTATTTCTTCTTTTTCAATGATCACAAAACATATATAAATGAAAAATACTTATTAATTAGCTAAAATTTTAATATTGAAACTTGAAAGACTGTGAATTGAGTTTTTTTTATTGGTATATATATATATATATATGACAGTAATGTTAAACAAAATGTAACAAACATATGTAATAGTTTTAAGGTCAAATACTCATTTTGGTCTTCAAATTTGGGTTACGTTTCATCTTTTCCCATTTTGGTTCTCAAACTTTCATATTTTGACCGTTTTGATCCACAAAATGTGATTTCAAATGGATTCTACCATTATTTCTAATATAGACCGTTGAGATGGATCATTTCTCTCTCATCTATGTCGTAATAAGTCGGTTGACAAAGAGAAAAATCATTCTTAGTCACAAATTGGTGATAAAATTTTTGTTGAATTTTATCTCTAATTTGTGACTAAAAATGAAAGATTTTTCCTTTTTCAACTCACTTATTATGACACATTTGAGAGAGAAATGGTTCATCACACTATCTAGATTATAAATAATGGCGTAAACTTGATGATATCACATTTTGGGTACCAATATGTTACAAAGGTGAAAGTTTTGGACCGAAATGGAACAAAAAATAGTTTTAGGACCAAAATGAAACTTACCCTATACTTTGAGAAGCAAAATGAGGTTTTAACCTATTGAGAAAGTGAATGAAACTAGAGCAATTCCAATAGCATAATGAGTCATAGTCCCTACTTTACTAATAAACTGAATATGCAACTCCATCATATTGGATTACACCTTGATCATCTCTAGACGACAAGTTGGGTTGTCAATTATATATACATAGACACAAAAATCATGAAAAAAAAAAAAGTGATATAACAAATCACTAGATATTTAAGGAAGAGGAATATCACCTTGTTTGAGTTTTGTTGTTGCATCTTTGAGCTTGTTTGGACAAATGGCTTTAGTTTAACTACTCTTGCCATTTTATTACCAAAATAAAATTCATCCACTTCCTGCGTTTTCTTTCTTATCTTGTTGGTTTTACTACAATAAGAATTTGTAGCAGAACATATTCTAATTAAGTCCTTAATGCCTTCAGTATCTTGAGGACTTGATGCATTGTATTTCCTGCATTTGTTTAAAAATGAATTTCTCTTTTTACCAAAATAAAATGTCCATTTCAATATTCCAAATGATATTTATAAATCATCAAGAAATTTAATTTTACAAAATAATACTTAATTATGAGTTGATGACCATTTGAATTTATTATTAAATGAAAATTTTTGTTTGTCACATTGAGAAATTAAAGACAATAAAAATAGGAGGCAATGTATATATATATATATATGATAAACTAATGTGATCAAATTAAATTACAATAACATCAGACTAACACAATCATAATCTCCACTGAGCCTTAACATTGTTATCATGTAGTTAAGACAACATCGATCTCAAATAATTATGCAAACACATCGATATGTTAATTAAATTACTACCTTATGTATCTTTTTAAATTTAAAAAAAGACGCTCTTGCTACTAGTAGTAGCTTCCGATCATATCTTGATGTTATGGCTATGTGTAATTAGAGTTATCCACCTAAATTTAAAATGAGTTTCATGTTTGATAACAATAAAATAATGTTAGTACATAATAGTTTGGAAAGAAAAAAATGGATTTATCTTGAAAAAGTTTAGAAAAATTAAGAGTTTATTTTTGAGTTTTTTCTAAACAAATTAAAAACAATCTACAATACTTTTTTGAAAAACTGGTTTTTCAGATGTGTAGAGGACTTAATCTATTTGATTTATAGGAAAAATGTAAAAAACCCTACAAAGTCTCTGAAATGAAAAATTACCCTAAACTAATTATGGAAATTAATATCTATATTGTCTATACTATTATTAAAATCATTAAACTTAACATAAACGAAAATTAAATAAAAAAATTATTCAAAACAACAAAAGCATAAAAAGACAATAAAAAGAAATCATAAAAAGAAACAAATAAAAATAAATAAATAAAAATAAATAATGAAAAATTTCAGAAAATAAAATAAAATAAACTGAGAGAAAAAGAACCCTTACCTCTTGAGGCAAGACGACATGGAATAGGTTAGAGGCTCCAAGGCTTAGTATATGTTGGGAGAAGAGAAGCGGAGACGTATTTATAGATGGGTAGTAGGGGTGTTCTTCTAATCCTAAGCGATGTGGGACTAATCAAGTATACAATTTTTAAGTAAAAACACGAGGCAACCTAACTTTTACTAATTTTTTTAAGTCCATATTGTGATGTTGGATATTTTATAGAATAGTTTGTTACAAACTAATTTTACAAATTCGTATAATGATGATACTAGCTTGTAGATCTCGTGATCTTACATTGATTATGAGGTAACTACAATCATAATCTTAGTTTTTATTTATCATAAATTGGATGTCTAATGTGAGTATTTTTGTTTCTCCAAATCAAATTTGTGCAATTGGATCTTTGAAATGAGTGGTGGACATATGACAATTGACTACTCAACATTATGTACTGATGATACAAAAAAATTAACATTATGATAACTTACTATTTTCATATAATATGATGGAGCATACGTGGATCTCAAGATGTCACATATTGATGACAATGTGACTTTAATTTTACTCAATGTTATATGATGTTTATATCAAAGCTATGTAGTTAAATATCTCGAGCGAGCAATTTATTTGTTACAAATTGGCTATTTAATATTATGTAGTTAAATCACAATTTGTAACTTGAATTTGTACGTAGCTTTTGAATATAATGTCAATTTGTAACTTGAGTTTGTTACAACACTCATATGTTAAGGGATTAAAATATCAATTCACTTAAATGAATTTTTTGAAACGTGTTATAGATCGGAGGAGTTATTGGCGACACAATTTTAATTACAAAATGAAGATCGAAGTGAAGAAGATTGAGACTACCAAACATTATTTGCAACAACAAAGGAAGAAAATGAAGTTAAAAGAAGTGACATCTCAACTGTGTTTGAGTGTGACGCGAGTGAGTGTGAGAAATAAGCGTTCAAGTTTGAGTGAGAAAAGTACAAAATCGAGAGTGATGTGAGTGAAAGAAGAAAATGGTAAGGTGAGTCAGTGGAGTTACAAGGGAGAAAATTATATTTCGGTTTGTTAGTCAGGATGCACAAGGAAAATTATACCAAGAGGGGGTGAATTGGTATTTAAAAACTTTTTCTAAGTTAAAAACAAGTTTTAACAGAGTTCTTTAAAACAGTTACTCAAAACAATCCCTCTAATATAAATTCTTCAAAACAATTCCTTATAACAGTTTCTTTCTGAACAAAGTTTCTTAGCAATAACAGATAAGCTTAAAAACACAGAGATACTTAGATAAGCAAACACTTAAGCAGATCAGATATATCAACAGATTGCTAATAAAAGAAAACTAATCCTTAACTCAAAAGATAAATGCGGAATATAAAGGAGAAAGGATAAGGAAAAAGACACATCAGATTTATACTGGTTCAGAATAAGATACTAGTCCTCAACAAAGAACTTTCTCTTAAGTCCTCAACAAAGAACTTTCTCTTAAGCCTACGTCCAGTCCCCAAACACAAAGTAAGGGATTTTATATTATTGCTGGGCAAACTAATATGGAAATATTCTTCAGCTTTGAATACTCCAACGGCTAGGAACAATAGTATCTTCAACATATTTGATTTGTCTTTCGCCTTCTTTAGAGTCTTGACTGAATTTCCATGTAGCTCATCTGATAATAATGACATATAGACGTTGAGCTTTAATCAGCATGGTCAGAATATGAAAGTTTGAAAACTTTCCTTACAATAGTTGCTTGACCTGCGAAATAGGAGCAATTAGCAGAAATCTTTCCAAAAATAGATTTAGCATTAAATAATAATCTCAACGGTCAGCTTAAAACTTTCCCAATATGTATAACACAAAGCTATTGCAATGAGGCACGATTTGCACTTGAAATGAATCAGATATAAAGATCATAGCAAAACTTAGAAAGTTTCCTAAACAGTTCCTTCAATCATAGCGATAATTAAGGAACAGGAATAATTNCTGGGAAAACTAACCAAATTATAATTGGCACTCAACCACTCACGGATCACCACTAGGGTTTCACACTTTTACAGTTTCCCAAACCACAAGTCCTCACGGGTAACAAACCAGGTTCCTCACAGCAACTCCTCTTACAGTGCAACCACACACGGATAACCACTATAGGGTTTCACAACAACCGAGGGCAGGCAACCTATTACCACTAGGAGGTATACGAACGAATCAGACTTTTCAAGAAGAATATAGAAGGGGTTTTCTCACAAAGAGATAGGTTCACACACAAAGGTGAATGTCACAAAGACTAATCCCACAAAGGGTTCTCACAAAGAGTTTTCGCACTTATCAGCTTTAGCACATAGCAATCAGCATCTTCAACATTTGAATTCTTCAGCTTTTATAGAGAGTAGCTTCAGTAGCTTGATATGGAAGTATTCTTCAGCTTTGAATACTCCAACGACTTGGAACAATAGTATCTTCAACATATTTGATTTGTCTTTCGCCTTCTTTAGAGTCTTGACTGAATTTCCATGTAGCTCATCTGAAAATAATGACATATAGACGTTGAGCTTTAATCAGCATGGTCAGAATATGAATGTTTGAAAACTTTCCTTACAATAGTTCCTTGACCTGCGGAATAAGAGCAATTAGCAGAAATCTTTCCAAAAACAGATTTAGCATTAAATAATAATCTCAACGGTCAACTTAAAACTTTCTCAATATGTATAACACAAAGTTATTGCAATGAGGTGCGTTTTGCACTTGAAATGAAACAGATCTAAAGATCATAGCAAAACTTAGAAAGTTTCCTACACAATTCCTTCAACCATAGCGATAATTAAGGAACAGGAATAATTATGAAGATTTCTTTCCTTCTTGAGATAGATTAACACATAACCACTGATTATACATTAAATGTAATTCTGATTTTAATCAATCATGATCTACCAATTATGTCGCACTATATAAAGCAATAATCCGAGACATAAAAGATTTTTCACATTAAAACTTTATTATTTACACAGATATATCATCTATACATAAAGCCAATATTAATATATATATCAAAAGAATTTTTGGCAATTATCAAAACATATATATAAAATAAATAAACAAATACTAATCGTTATTCTATAAACTTGATGTTAATTTATTTTATATTCTACCGCTTAATTAATTAAAATAAATCTACACAAAATTTATCCCAACAATCTCCTTCTTTTTGATAATAGCAAAAATTCGAACAAGTTTGCATATCAAAAGGTTTAGGTCTTGAGGAATCAGAGCGCAAAAACAAAAAAAATAAACGAAATCAAAAACAGAGTTTTATAAAGATATAATCTGTTTATGTCTTGAAACTAGTCCTATGAACAAGTCCTATAAAGAAATCCTATATGATAAAACTAGAGGATTTCTCCCCCTATCAAAAACAAAATATGCACACACATAAAGAACTATCATAGACTATGTACAAAGCATATAAATGAAAATAAGAACACTGTCAGAGCATATAAGTGAAAATAAAAACACTATCAGAGCATATAAATACAGAAAACATATATCTATACAGAGCATGCATTTATCAGAAATAACTATCAGGATCAGAGCATTATAACATATATAGGATCAGAGCATAAGAAATAAAAACATTATAATCATATCAGACTTGATCCTTTCTCACTTAGGGAAACCAATAGCAAACTTGGTTCTTAATCTTTCTCCCCCTTCTGACATGATCAAAAAGGGTTCTTGTAGGAAGTATTAGCACAGAGCATATACAGGTATAATACGCAGGAGATATATAAAACCTAAACATTCATAACATAAGGAGCCTAAGGGCTCTCAAATATCCAGAACATTAAAACCAAGGTTCATAGAGTGTAACTTAAAAATTATCCGATACAGTTATCCCAAAATGAAATTTAAACAAACTGAAAACAAAAAACATGAAAACATGAAAAGGAATGCATGAGGAATGATGTTAAGGATGGATGGATGAAAGGTTTATGAGTAAGGATGATTTATGGATAGAGGATGTTGGATGGAGAGAGGCTTATTGTGGTTGAGGTCAGATGGTTTGTAATGGATAGGCAAAGGTTGGTAAGACTTGGGTTGTAGATGCTGAAGCTTGGGTTGTGGAGCCACGAGGTGGTGACGGTTGAGGATTGTAATAACCAGTTGTAGGAGGAGGTTGAAACTTGACAGTGATGGGTGAAGAAACCAGGTCAACAATCTTCTTCGTGATCTTCTCCATGGTGGTTGCTCGCTTGGCTTCATCTTGACCATTCTTCATTACCGTGTTGTGAGAGTCTTGAGAGGACTTGGTTAAGATAACAAGCTGTTCATTTATGTTGGTGAGCAGATGGTTGGCAATAGTCATCCTATCACACATAGCATCAAACTTAACTGCCATATCAGCAAGGATGGCATTAGTATCATTGAGAGCAAAAGAGACATGAGGAGTGGTGTCAGGAACTGCTGTGTCGACTGCAGGAGGTGGAACTTCTTCTTGATTATCAACAAGAGGAGGAATAGGATCCTGAACTTGTTCCTTAGAGGGATCGTGTGACTCAGTATTATCTGTTTCCTTAGAGACTTCATCATTCTCAGTAGATGAAGACTCATGGTCCTCTGGTTCAGGAGTTCCTGAATCATCTTCCTCAGCATCTTCAGAATCATCAGAGACATCAGCTTTACGCTCAGGCGTTTCTTCCTCTTCTTCTTCGTCAGAGTCTTCTTCGGATGGAGCAGGAGTGACTACCTTTTCTTTCCCTTTAAGAGATGACTTCTGTGGAGTGGCCATCTTTTCTTTCCCTTTTCCTCTCTCAGCTTTCTTCTTCTTTTGTTGCTTGGTAGGAGGTTCATCATCCAGATTCTCAACTTCTTCTTCTGCTGCTCCTTGTTCACCGGGAATAGGAATTCCTAGGTAGTTCAATAGACTTCTCCCGTAGCTTCCTTGCGAGGATGCCTCTTCAGGAATTTCATCAGATAAATCAACTTTCATGTGCTTGGCAATACGGGTGATAAGCATACCAGAGGGAATATCCAATGTTTGTCCAGCAATAAAGGCTTTCATGTGAGACAGAATAATGAAAGGCACATCTAACACAAGATTATTCTTAATGCACCAAAGATAGAAAATCTCACAGTTATTTGGAGAGTTCTTCTTGTAGACTTTGCGAACTAGGAGCTGTGTGAGGGCATGATGCATAACTCTCGTCTCATCATCAAGATCATCAACACGAATAGTATCCATGCTTTTCTCTATCAGCATTTTGATCGCAGCCTTCTTTCCGAAGCCCTTGTACTTGATTTTGCTGCTTTCAAAAATCTTCACAGTTTCTTTGTAATCTCCAAATCCCAGAACTTTCGCGATCAGCTTCTCATTAATATCACATTTGATTCCGCGCAAAAACATTTCTCCTTTTAGTCCTTCTTCCTTGAAGGTTAGATTTGCAAAGAACTCCTGCTCAAGACGTTCTCATAAGGAATCTAGGTCATTGATGATTTTTCCGAATCTCTCGAACATCTCATCAATCTTCTCGGTTTCCTTCATCTGGAAGTTCTCATACTCTTTCATGAGTGAATCAATTCGAGACTTCCTCAGCTCGGTTGTTCCTTCATATGTGACTTGGAGTTTGTCCCACATTTCTTTTGCAGTTTCACATCTTGATAACTTCTTGACTTCATGTGCACTCACAACACAATAAAGACAGTTAATAGCTCTACTATTGAGTGCATACCTGTTGTTGTCATTTTCATCCCATTCTTCAATAGGCTTCTCAACAATCTTATCGTTTTATTTCTTTGTAATCTCAATAGGACCATTTTTGATAATCCGCCAGATTTGAGGAATAATAGATTCAACAAAAATCTTCATGCGGTTCTTCCAGTAGGTATAGTCAGTCCCATTGAAATAAGGAGGCTTGTGCATAGAGATACCACCAGCATAGCTGTTGTCATTGTTGTTCTGCATCTTGACTCAGGATCTTTTCTCAGGGCTGTTACACCAAATCAGATATATATAGAGACACTGCTCTGATACCACTTGTTAACCAGGATGCACAAGGAAAATATACCAAGAAGGGGGTGAATTGGTATTTAAAAACTTTTTCTAAGTTAAAAACAAGTTTTAACAGAGTTCCTTAAAACAGTTACTCAAAAAAATCCCTCTAATATAAATTACTCAGAACAATTCCTTATAACAGTTTCTTTCAGAACAAAGCTTCTTGGCCATAATAGATAAGCTTAAGAACACAGAGATACTTAGATAAGCAAACATTTAAGCAGATCAGATATATCAACAGATTGCTAATAAAAGAAAACTAATCCTTAACTCAAAAGATGAATGCGGAATATAAAGGAGAAAGGATAAGGAAAAAGAAACATCAGATTTATACTGGTTCAGAATAAGATACTAGTCCTCAACAAAGAACTTTCTCTTAAGCCTACATCCAGTCCCCAAACAAAAAGTAAGGGATTTTATATGATTGCTGGGAAAACTAACCAAATTATAATTGGCACTCAACCACTCACGGATCACCACTAGGGTTTCACACTTTTACAGTTTCCCAAACCACAAGTCCTCACGGGTAACAAACCAGGTTCCTCACAGCAACTCCTCTTACAGTGCAACCACACACGGATAACCACTATAGGGTTTCACAACAACCGAGGGCAGGCAACCTATTACCACTAGGAGGTATACGAACGAATCAGACTTTTCAAGAAGAATATAGAAGGGGTTTTCTCACAAAGAGATAGGTTCACACACAAAGGTGAATGTCACAAAGACTAATCCCACAAAGGGTTCTCACAAAGAGTTTTCGCACTTATCAGCTTTAGCACATAGCAATCAGCATCTTCAACATTTGAATTCTTCAGCTTTTATAGAGAGTAGCTTCAGTAGCTTGATATGGAAGTATTCTTCAGCTTTGAATACTCCAACGACTTGGAACAATAGTATCTTCAACATATTTGATTTGTCTTTCGCCTTCTTTAGAGTCTTGACTGAATTTCCATGTAGCTCATCTGAAAATAATGACATATAGACGTTGAGCTTTAATCAGCATGGTCAGAATATGAATGTTTGAAAACTTTCCTTACAATAGTTCCTTGACCTGCGGAATAAGAGCAATTAGCAGAAATCTTTCCAAAAACAGATTTAGCATTAAATAATAATCTCAACGGTCAACTTAAAACTTTCTCAATATGTATAACACAAAGTTATTGCAATGAGGTGCGTTTTGCACTTGAAATGAAACAGATCTAAAGATCATAGCAAAACTTAGAAAGTTTCCTACACAATTCCTTCAACCATAGCGATAATTAAGGAACAGGAATAATTATGAAGATTTCTTTCCTTCTTGAGATAGATTAACACATAACCACTGATTATACATTAAATGTAATTCTGATTTTAATCAATCATGATCTACCAATTATGTCGCACTATATAAAGCAATAATCCGAGACATAAAAGATTTTTCACATTAAAACTTTATTATTTACACAGATATATCATCTATACATAAAGCCAATATTNAAAAAAAAAAAAAGATAAGACACATTTGAAAGTTTTTTTATATGACCAATTGTCACGCCTTTTTTTTTGCTCAAATCCAATTGTGACGCCTGAGATTGCGAAGAATGCCAATTATGACTTGAAAAGGAGTTGCGACCAAATTTTATATGAAAAATTTGGAAAAACAAATTCGAGAAAACTTGACAAAAATGGTGGATAAGACCATTTTAGAAAAAAAAATGGTCTTAAGCCAAAGACAGTTTCAGGAGATTATTTGATTTCTAGGCAAGGTGTTAGGCACCCTAGAAAACCCTTGTAATTATAAGGTTACCCCAAAACAATTATGTTAAATTAAATGGCCAAAATATTTAGAATCAATTATCCTTAAGCACACAAAAAAACATTATTGAGCCTAAGAATTGATGAACAAATAGTAATAAATTGCAATCCAAACAAATTAGGAAAACAAATAAGTGTTCACAATAATGGAAACAAACAATTTAATAGAGGAAAAAGAAAACAAAGAAAAAGTTAGACTTGACTCTGATTTTGGAACCTAAGGCTTACGCATCCTAATTAGGGATCAAAGTAAAAACACATATAATTTGGGAGGGGGGGTTAGAGGACTTACCTTGAATCCTCCTTTTACCGCTAAAAACGGGAAAGCTAGGGCATTTAAATAATAATGATTAAATAAACATCCAAAAGAAGGAAAGAGCATGTGTACCTTAACAACAAGTGTACCTGGAGAGTCTAAATATTCTCTGGGGAATATTCCCTCAAGCGAACATAAGTATTTATTTATGTTTTTATTATTTTCATGAGATTAAAGGGCAATCTAATAATCTCATTTTTTATGTGGCAAATTAAATTAAAAATTATAGTCTAATTCTTGTCATAAAATATCTGAGTTATAAACTCAATAATATTTCATGAGTTTAAAATAATTGACCTTGACTTAAATTGATTAGTCTCAAGATAAAAATCGTAATATCATAATTTATATAGTCAAAATAAAAATTGGAGAAAACAATTACAACACACAAATAATGAGCCATAGAACTATAATATATAAATATGTAATATATATATATATATAATTTATATTATATATATATGGATTAGTTTAAGATGCAAAGTTTAAATCTTGAAAATAATAGCCATTGATGTAATTTAATGTTTGAAAATAATAAAAAATAATATTTTTTTAACCAATCAAAACTGTGTATCGAGTCACATCATGAGTTACATACATCTAATTCTTCCACGTGTCATTATTTTATTGGCTCATGACTCATTGCATCCCATGTCAAGAATCAAACTTTGCATTATAGACTAACCCAAATATATATATATATATATAATATACATACGAAGCGCACAACACGGGGAAGGAAGAACATACAAAAATATTTTGGCTAAAATTACAAATCAACCCCCAATAGTTTCTAAAACTTTCAAATCGGTCCTTGGACATGAAATACACAGGAACTAAAATGAAATTATATAAAAAGTTTCTGGCATCAAAATTTAATTTTAGGAAAACATGGAGAGCAGAGGGAAATTAAAAATTAATGTAGATTCTGAGCAAGAAATCCCATTTAGTCCTTATCGGGTCTTAAAAGTCATAACTTTAACCAAATTTCCTGACCACTGGAACGCCTTTGGAGAATAACTCCATTGTTCCTTCATCTAGGTCCTAAGAACTAACCCATAGGTATTCTAAATCTACACTAAGAACAAGATGAATATGAAGAAAAATTAAAAAGAGCAGAGAGAAGGTTGACCGAAATTACGGACTCACCACATGAAGTTTCTCTCTCAAAAATAAGATTTTCTCACTCTAAAAGTCTAAGCTCTCTCTCTCTAAAATCTGAATTTTCTCTCTTCCCCCTCTCTTTTTGAAAATTCCATCTATTTATTGATGAAAAGAGAACCAATCAATAATTATAGATTGATGATAAAATCTTAAATTTTGAGATGATTTCGACCAGATCAAGAATTCAGTTTGACAAAAATTGATCCCCAAGTAATTCCCTTTTTTCCCTCTTGTACGTGCTTCATGGCCAAGTAATTTCCTTTTGCTCTTCATGCATACTTAATGGCTAAGTAAGAGACGATGAATAATCATTATAAAACCTCTAAAGTAAACTTGATGCATAAAATTATCAATAAATGGGATGGGATTTGGCCGTAATGGTTAAGGCTTAGGAATTGAGTTAAGAGGGAGTGGGTTCAAACCATGTGATGCACACTTTGCCAGTTTCTCTCCTTTTTCTATTTCATTTTTCCTTCTTTTTTCTTATTTTTTCATTTTTTGTTTATTTTATTTATTTCTAGATAAAACCCCCTTTTATTTTACGCCTTTTCACGCCTTTTGCTCTTGGGATTTTTGTTGATTAAGACGTTGTGCCACAAAATTCTTGCTTTATTTTTAAATGCCCAAAAGGGTTATTTATTTACAAAACTGGCCCAAAACTTTGAATTATTTACGAAAATCCCCGGACAAAATTGGGTGTTAATACTTGCCCCTCTTTACTTGTCTTTATGCAAGGAGAATACGAACTAGTTCGAAAGTACTTGCTTAAGGGCAAATGAGGAAAAAGAACACGCATTTTGGTTGGAGTGAAAGTTGATTTTCTTGAAAAAGAGCCAATCGATGAATGGACTTTGAAGGGGCTAGCAGACGACCAAGTTTTCAAAAGGTGCTCGCAGAATGAAGCTTTGAAGAGATATTATTAATTAGGTAAATTACACTTTGGTACTCTGTGGTTTGACCCTATTTCACTTTGGTACCATGTGGTTTGAAACCTGACACTTTGGTACCCAGTGGTATTCTCCATTAACACTTTGGTACCCTTTGGAGCTATTTTATAATTTTAACCATAACAAAAATTTACAAAATTACATATTGACCCCAATTTTTTTTAAATTTTTCATTTTAGTCCCTAGATAATCTGTATCCAGGGATCTATTTGTAATTTTTTGAAAATTTTTTGGGGTCAATATGTAATTGTTAAAAAAAATTTTATGGTTAAAATTACAAAATAGCTCCAAAGGGTACCAAAGTGTTAATTGAGAATACCACAGGGTACCAAAGTGTCAGGTTTCAAAGCACAGGGTACCAGAGTGAAATAGAGTTAAACCACAGGGTACCAAAGTGTTGGGAAATTATAGAGGGGCGCAGCGGAAAAAACACTTAAAATTAAAATTTTGCCTACTCTATAATTCCCTTCCAGGATCCACTATCTGAATTTATGCTAGTAAAGAAAGAATGTATACCTAAAATCAATCGGTGGGTTTGAATCCTGCGATTCAGAGAAGTCCACTACAACGTGTCCTTCCTCTGCCGATGATCCACACGAACAATTTTGTAGACATCGAGGTGCTAGCCTCCAATTCTATTCTCCAAAAGAATTCGGGAACCAAATCTACGAATCTTGAATGTTCAATAACAATTCTTGAACACTCAAGAACAAATGGCGCAAGTCTCAAGAACAATTCTTGATCACACACAAAACCCTAAAGTGTTAGGGTTTAGGTTGAACTTTCTCTCTCTATTGAGAAAGTCGACTTTCTCTCTTAAAACTAGGTCAGACGAATTTTTCTCCCACTTGGAATGAGCTAGGCGACTTTGCCTATGTGTGTGTAATTATAATTATATTCCTAAAATCAGGGAATCCCTAAATTAGTAAATATAATAATTAGTAAATAATCAGGGAATTGATAATTCTGATTAGAGAATCCCTAAATTAGAGAATTATATAATCAGAAAATCATAATATTACATTAATATTATAATTTAGGACTTGAATTCTTAATTAAAATATTACACTAATATTTTAATTCAAATTCAAGATGCAATCTTGAGATTCAAAATGCAAGATCAAATTTTTTACATGGACCCCACAAGAATGCACCATCTCCCTTCTCATTTTTAAGGAATTTTAATAATTAAAATAACAACACTAACTCTTAGGAAGTTATAACCAACTTATTAATTCCCTAACAATATTGAATTAAAATATTACCCTAATATCTTAATTCAAAATTTGAAGCTTGAATTCAAATCAAATCTTGAATCTAATTAACAAAATAATTTTATTAATTATAATCCAAGATCCATGTGCCATCTCCCTCTCCCTTGTCATCTAATATTAAAGAATTCAGTAAATCAATAATCCCCTAACTTTTAGGAAGCCTATTTAATTTATCATTCCCTAATATTGTAAACAAGAATTTAATTGCAAATCGATTAATCAAATTAATTATTTAACAATTAATATATTTAAACTTGTCTAACAAATTTAAATATCACAAACGTAGACATGATTTAAGACAAGATTTCATGTCCTAAGACATTCAACTATGTCTTAAATTGTGTCACTAAAGTGAATCATGAATTAACCCTAATTCGTGTCCCATTACGGTATCTTGATCCTGCTCGTGTGTGACCCAACAGGCCTCACGTGAAGTTTGCAGCAAGCCATCTGTATGACTCACAAGTCGAGAGGGGACTCTAGCAAGCCCTCACGACTACCCAAAACACGTGAGTTATCGTTTTAACATAAACGACTTAGTACCACCTTGTCATAATCCCTATTTGTTGGAGATTGTGCCCTAGGGCCAATCGTTTTATGTAAATATTTTGTGAACATATTATTAATTTATGGAAGATAAATTAATGTGTTATCATGTTATTAGCATGTTTACTATGATAACGTCTGATATATACCCTTTTGCCCCCAGGGTCCACCTCCCACTCAGACCCGACGCCAGGAGCAATCTGGCAGGGTCCCCTCCCACCTCCAGCTGTCGTGGGCCCACCATACAGATCTCCTCAGATCTTCTTGGACACAATCCCCCAGATCTGGGGATACTTGCCTGACTCTACAGGCACAAGTCTGATGGAGATTGTGCCCTAGGGCCAATCATTTTATTTATGTGT